>LNAC01000368.1:822386-929989 GCA_002007465.1 Ailurus styani | reverse complement strand
GGGGGTGGGGCTCTGACCCGGAGAAGCAATCATATCTTCTGTTCACCTCTGCTGATGTTTTCCTTACCTGCATCCTGTCTGCAAAGTACCCTCAAGATACTGTTCAAGGGCCTAGATCTCCTCAGGTATCCTACTAACAATGCTTTCTTCAAAATCTGAGAAATATATTACAGGATTTTAACCCAGAAGTTGATTGTGAGAGATTTTGAAAGACATCTGATGAACTTTAATTTTTAAAATAAGCACAAGGGACACCCGGGTGGCTCAGTTGGTTACATGTCTGACTTTGGTTCAGGTCATGATCTTGGGGTTCTCGGATCAAGTCTTGTGTCAGGCTCCCTGCTCTGCAGGGAGTCTGCTTCTCTCTCTGCTCCTCCCCCTGCTCACGTGCTCTCTCTCTCTCTCTCAAATAAATAAATTTTAAAATCTTAAAAAAATAAAATAAAGGGGCGCCTGGGTATCTCAGTCGATTAAGCATCTGCCTTTGGCTTAGGTCATGTTTGGGGAGGGCTCAGCAGGGAGCCTGCTTCTCCTCCCTCTCCCCCTGCTTGTGCTCTCTCTCTGTCAAATAAATAAATAAAATCTTTAAAATAAATAAATAAAATAAAATAAAATAAGCACAAACAAACCATGAATCTACACAGTAATCTTTTATAAGAACATTCTTTCTTATGGGTGAAACGAGAGCCAAGAGGGTAAACTTGGATAAGTGTACTCCCTTCTTTCAGAAAACCTCATCTATGAAAACCCAAGCTTATAAAGGAAAATTGAGAGTGATTACTTACATCGCAAAACCATGCTTCACTATACCAGAGGATTTCTTGAATATTCCTTTCAGTGGCTAATTCCCGGCCCCAAACCCATTTTTTCCCCTTAGCTTACAGACTGATTAAGTTTTACAAAAAGGTACTTTTCTTGACCTTCATTACATGGAGTGCAAATAAACTAAGAGGCAATCCTTCTGACTCACCCAAAGTAGAGCCAAATTAAAGTACCCAAGGACTTCTGTTGTATAGAGGAAACTTCTTCACGTTCCTTCCTTTTTTCCTTTCCCCCATGCCCCTGGTCTAGTCAACTCTTTTACTGTCCTGTCTCTGTGTGTGAGCAGTTTAGCATAGCTCATTTTCAAAGGAAATCTTATATAAAACTGCAAATTTCATGAGAAAACTCCACAAAACTTTAACGTTCTAAGAAACACAGTCGAAAAACTGTATCTCCAGGTCCTTCTCCAGTTCACTGCCAAGTCTCTAGCAGTCATCAGTTTGTACCTACCAGTGTTTGTATTTTCTGAAACACACAGAACAGGTGGAACTACATTTTCAACAAATAAAGGAAATCAGTTCCTTTGGATCAGGGAGGCTTCATTTGCAGGGTCTGCAGTGACTCCAGCTCATTTAAGCAAAAACGGATTTACGAAATGGCTTGTAGGATCACTGGGCTGAACTTTTCACGGTAGAACTGGGACACTGGAGAACCTGTTTGACAAAGAGGAAGCTTCTTGCACGCAACCCCCCTCCCACGCTCACCCCTTCCCCACCCCTGTGACACCAAAGCCTTGTGGCCTTGAGCAGGGTCAGAGACACTGGCCCCATTTGTGCCTTCTGCACCAGAAAAATGGTGCCTTGCACTTTGACTCTCAACGCTAGCTTTAGTGACTACACCCTGGGACAATGACAAATGATGCTACAGAATATCCAAAAGCCTCCACCAATGCCTTGGTCCCTCCTTTTGGAACCTGCAGTATTTGATATTCTAGCATGACTCTGCATTCCAGCCCCAGAAGTGAAGGCAGGCGCACTAGCAGGTTGCAGTAGGCAATGCCAGTCAGTCCCCAGACCCACCCATTTCTGTCCACTTAGTTTCACACTAGAGAAAATACTCTTCTGTGGTCGTACCCTAAAAAGATCAGGAATGTGCCCCAAAACTCTTGATCTGCTACAAACCTCCCTTCTGTAAATTTTTGTTTTTATATGACATTTCAATCACTCCTAGCGCTTAGGAAAACACATTTCATAAATGTTGCGCTTATTCTGTAGAGCAATGTTTCTTTTCATTTGTCTGAAATTTACTTCTCAAGGGCTAACCCTTCACGCTAAAATCATTGAGTACTCGAATGGGAGTCTCTGCCCCAACTCTTCTTGGCTTTCCACTTTGTAGATGGGGGGTAGTTTCCTCAATCCTTTGCTGAACCTCCTACTCAACTCTTGGGCACAGAAGGGGAGATTCTAGCAAGCATGAACCTTCCCCCCACCCCCCAAATCGTTCTCAGAGAATGATCACCCTCACTGTTACCCTTTTGGAATAAATGCTCAGTAATTCACATGCACCAAGAAAATTCTCCCTCAATTAGTCTAAAATCCTCCCGAGTCATTTAAAATCATTCTTGTTTGTCGAGGCTGAGTCTTTAAGAGGCAATCTGTTACAGAAATGGCACCACCTCTGGCTGCCGGGTTGGCATGGGAGGTCTCTTTTCTAAAGCTAACCATTCAGAATCCGGTCAACAAAGGCATCTGGCTGCAGCTAGGAGGAAGTTGCTACTGCTGTTCTTGTTTTCACAGGAGTTTTATTTTCAAATTCCTGAGGGCACACAGAAGGGTGGGAACATCTTGTGGCTACCCTTTCCCCAAAGTCAACTGTGGAGCAGCCAGACCCCAGCCCCTGCTCCTGCTCACGTTCCAGACAGGCATTTCTAAGACGGCCATGATTAAAAGCAAACGACTCTATCATTAAGACCCAGACCTAATATCAGCGGGACATTTTTTTTTCCCATGGAAATGATTTCTAAAACCAAACTCTACTGCAGAGCGGTTTTGACTTTATTTTGCAGACCTCCTCTCGCTTTATCTTCTCTATTTTCACTGAAGAGAGAGGGAAGGCGAAGCAGTATCAAGTTCCACCACGGAAGATTTCTTCTGGGCTTCGGGTGGGTGGCGAGGGTGGGAAAGCTGCCACAGCAGGAGTGAGCACACTGAGAGTGACACATCGTTGGAACCTGGTCATGTGATGAAGCAGAGACCCCGAGCACATTTCTCTCTTTGCCCTTCTGCTTTGTAAATCTCCAAGAGTGGCTAACTGTGCTCTGGGCATAGGAAAGGACTGGAGGGCTTTGCTGTCATTTGGCCATGCCTGCGGTCCCCGAGTCTCCTCCCTGCAGGAAAGCTCACATCCTGCACACAGGGACAGTGTAACACAGACACCAACGAAGTCTAACTTATCTGTGCTGAACAAGGCCCTGTGCCCCCACCCCCACCGCCTCCTCTCCCCTCCAGGTCTTCTGAAAGCGCCTGCGACACGCGACACGCACCATGCCCAGCCTTCCCGGGCTCCTCTCACTCCCTGAATGTGCTAAAGTAACAGAAAGGAGGCATTAGTCAGGTGGAAACGTGATTAAGCAGGCAGGTTTATCTCTAGGCACAGGCTGCCTGAAGCGAGGGCAGGCTTCCTCCCCGCCAGGGAACGAGAGCTGTTTAAGGATGCTGGGCGGTCCTGGCCCGACTTTCTCGGTGTCCAGACCTCCTCCCGGTGCTGCCCGAGCTGGGGGAGCCTTCGCCTCCTGGGGCTCCTCGTGCACGTGCAGAAGCTCGGCCTCACTCCGGCCTCTGCGGCTGTAGACCTTACAGATGTGTGTGCTGGTCCCCGGGTGACACAGGGGACAGCCACTGGTGTGAAGGGGCCTCCCAAAAGTGAGTCAGCAAGCTAAACAGCATTTTCATGCGATATTTTTAAAACGCAAAATTAATGCCAAAAACCCATCATGAACAAACTATGAGAGTTTTACATAAAGACAGGATCAACAGAGCTTCGGGGGAGATCTTAAAATTCTGCAGAGGAATATAAAGTGACAGTGTCCAGATCCCGAACACCATGTGGGGCTTCCGAATGGCACCGACAGCGGGTCTGCGGGAGGTTGCGGCTCAGTCCCCCACGTGCGGCCTCCGGGGCAGGTGGAGTCGTAGCTGTGCTCCTAGGCCACCAACTGCTGAGGGACACCCGCCACTCCTGGTTCTGGGCTCTCTGGGGAGCCTGCTCTTCCCCAGAGCCTGTGTGTGCATATTAAATAAATGCGTGCACGGTCGGGATTTTCCGGAATACAAAGCTGAGCAAGGCCCCTGGCAGGGAGGCTGTGTTTAGACTCTCCCTGGCTCACACTTTCCTGTTTATTTCCCATCCTGGCTCAACTGAATTACGCCACAAGGCCAGGTGCAGCTAGGAGGACGTTCCCAAATTGGCCACAAAGACGCAGTCAAGGGCAGCGCCAACCCCACTGGTCCCGCCCCAGCCTCCTTTCTCCAACTGTGGATCCTCTCTGGCTTGGGCAAACTTCTCATTCCTCCCCTCTCTGCTCACTGCATTCCTTCCTTTCCACCCAAGAGCTGTAAAAATCACAGGCCAAGAAGTGCCTCGGAGCCAGAAGAATAAACACCTTGGATACGTTTTTTAATCTGTCGTGACCCTGAGCTCACAAGAACTTGCACACCTTGCTGTGCTCAGTAAAACTCGAGAGCTTTGCACAAGTGCACGAAGCCGCTTGTTGAGAAAACACCAGCCACTCTCAGCGATTCGGAGGGCAAAGCTGTCACTGGCTCCCACAGTCCCTCTGCCCCAAGTTGCTTCCAGAACACTGCCAGGATCTACCTGCACTGCCCGCCCTGTTTGGCTGCTGGAGGTAACTCCTGCCCGGCGGACAAAGGAGCCATTATCTCAGAGGCTCGGCGTTCCCCAGGTATGGAGGGAGGCACCCTGGCATTTATTCTTATCTTCATTCTATTTTGCAAAGCACAGGCTATCTTTCCAGGGACCCGAAGCTCCCTCATTTCCTGCAAAGCACAAAGGAGATATTCCACTCCCGGACCGTGTCCTGCTCCCGCAAGCTGAGTGGGGCAAAGAGAGCACAGAGCTCTGGAATCCAGATGCAACGCCCCAACCTGGGGCTCGTGTGGAAGCCTGTGTTGCCCTGACCCTGTCCTGGGCCAGGATGTTCCTCGGGTGTATCGCACCCCTGTGTCCCACTCCTTCAGTTGGACAGGAGACAAAGAGAAACTGGAGGCCCACTTCTGCCATTGAACTATGTGACCTCAAAAAATAAAAACAAAAACACTCCCCCAAAACCCCCCCAAAAAAAGAAAAGAAAAGAAAAGAAACAATGGATTTTTCTGTGGTTTTCTTCTCTCATTTGTAAAATGAGGGCCCTGGATTATTAATCTAAAAGGATCTATATAAAATTTAATGTTACACATTTAAAATGTCACACTGATAATACAAATAATAATAGTTTGGGTGGTTTTTTTTGTTGTTTTTTTGTGTTCGTTTTTTTTTTAAGGCCAGCTAGGAGATCTGCAACCAAGGAAACAAAATCAGCTTTCTTCCCAAGAAGCTTTCACTGCTCTTTTCCCCTTCAAGCAAGACATTTGCTTGGTTTTATGTGGCATCTTTTCGAAGTCTTGTGCAGGGGCCAGACCCTGAAGCCTTTCGTGGGTTGATCCCGTTCCTGTTCCCTCCTACCCCGTGATCCCTTCTATCTGCAAAAACAGCTACTGGTCTGGAACCTTGAAACAGCAGGTTAAGCTTATGAAATTGGCAAAGAGATCTAAATCCTTCTCATCTGTACATTTTGTTAAAGGGCCCAAACATTTTTTTTTTTTTAAAGCAGAAACCGAACCGAATTTCCAATATATAAAAAAGCAAATGATAAGCGGTAAAGGCAGAACAACAGAATCTTTCTGCTTTCCTTAAAAGCTTGTTGAAAGGAAAAGCTTTAGCAAACTGCACGCCAAGCCCCTCTCTCCTTCCGTGGGTGGTGGGAAGAGCCCTATGTTTATGGTTTTCACTAACAGGCGTGGGGCCCAGCCCCAAGGACAGTTTGGACATGCTGTTTCTTCAGCTCGATGTTCAATTAGTCCAGTTTCTTAGGACTTGTGTTTTCACAAAGTAAGATTTAATGAACATTTGGACATCAGGGTATGTGTTCAGAAGTATAAAAAGACACACATGCAGTAAAAAACAGGCATCCAAAATTGCCCTGAGGCTTACCCAGAGATCTTTCTTTCGTCTGGTTGGTCGACCTCACCACTGGAAGGCTCGCCCGGGTCCGGCTGCCTCTGGAGAAAGGACTTGGAGCTTCTCCCTCAGACATGGCTTCCAAAGAATCACCAGATGTCTCTGATAAATGCTCGACCGGGTCGCCCAAATTGGGAGGTTGGGGACTATGAGACAGTTTGGGACTTCTTGTCTGCAAAAGGCATGTGAAAGAAAATAGGAAAATAAATGACTCTGAATTATGCTGAAAATATTTTCAATGCCATCAAGGTCTGCCCAGCTGGGCAAACAATATGGCAGCGGGAAAGTCCATGACAAGGACTGGACACAGGAAACTAAAGATCCAGTGGGTCAAAGTATCAGTTGTGAAAGTTACTGCAAAAACAAAAACAAAAACAAAAACAAACCCATGTCCCTGAGTATTCCAAATAAGATTTTTATCATTGCACATCTACTGTACAAATACCAGCTTGAACAAGCAGTTGAGGACAACCCACATCACAGGAAAGAATGACGGCAAATCAATTCCTTTGGCCCCACAAATTTTAACGGTTGTTATGACAATAGATGGGATTGTGCACGTTTACATATACCTAAATGGATGAGGAACTCACACCACAGTAAATTGAACACAACTGGTCCTTCAAAGTCTTCCATCAAGACTGTTTCCAAAATCAGTAAAACCAAGATGGTGAGAGAGACATATATATCACAGCTGGATTTCTTCCTCTGAGCCAGAAATCCCATAGGTAAGATGATGTCTAGCTTTGGTTATTACCTACCTTGCCAATCAGCAGAAAGCATCTAGAATAACTTACGCACACATGACACATAACTGAATCCTTAAGTTATCTATACTGTAATGGCAGGAAATTACATGTGTAAAATGCTCATGATCTATTAGTCAAGAACATTCCTTGAACATGGACTACTGGTGGAACATTGTGGGAGATGGAGAAGAACAGACAATAGGTTGCCTGATGTCAAATCATTTCAGAACTAATTGGTGCAATTAGTGAAGGGCACAAAATAACACAAGAGAGTGGGTAATGAAGTGTAAGGTAGGAACCGTGTGGGGACATCCACTGATCCTTCCAACAGACATGGACTGAGTACCCACTATGTTCCAGGCACTGTGCTAGGTACTGGGGCCAGAATGATACAAAAATGGACATGGCCTTGCCCTCCTGCTCTTCATAGTCTACTCAGGGGACAATACAGAAGACAAAGTAAAGGTGTGTTGAGAGGGTGTTAACTCCTACTAGTGGGGATGGGGTGCTTGAGTGGAGAGTTCTCAAGAAAGAGGTAACCTGGGAGGAGGGGGTAAACCAGAGGGTAGGGATAAAGAGAGGGAAAGGGATTCCAGGTGGAGGGGACAGCAAGTGCAAAGTCCCCGATGCAGAAAGAAGTGGCACGCCTTGGAGGCTCCAGGAGCTTGTCCAACAGAGATCAGATCACACAGCCTCAGAGTCATGGTGAGGGTGCTCAAGTGAATTTGAAGGTACCAGAACTCCATGGAGATAATTTTAGGCAGGGCAAGAGGTGAGGGGGCCAGGATCAGACACAATTTTAGAGGATCACTCGAGCTGTTGTGTGGGGGTCAGAGATTATACCCGTGGAAGGTCAAAGAAAGAGAGTCAGCTGAAGTAGGGGATTAGGCTGAACGAATACAGTATCTCAGCTCTCCCCCCCTCACACTGCCCACCGTGACAGGCATTACCGGGTCCCAGGCGCCTTCTGGAAGGCAGACACTGATCGGAATGAATCAGGCAAGTGAGCTTTCTCTTACTAAGTCAGATGCCGAAGGCGCTGAAAGGCCGGTGCTGTGTTACAGTCAGTCCACAGTAACTAGTTTTTGGGTTTGTTTGCATTCCTTCCTTTCCTTTAAGTCTTCCTAAGGAGGTCACTGCATTTTGAAGCTAAACACCATTTAACTCTCAAGGCAGGAGCAGCTTCATGGGTGTGCAACTTATGGCCCACACTTAAAGGGTCCCACGTTTGGTTTCATGCTCTACTGTGGCTGTCTTGAAATTATTATTATTATTATTATTTTTAGAGAGAGCAAGAGAACGTGGGTTTGGGGGGGTGTTCTGAGAGGGGAGAAGGGAGAGAGGGAGGGAAGAGAAGGAAGGGAGAAGGAAGGAGGGAGAGAGAGGGAAGAGAAGGAAGGGAGAAGGAAGGAGGGGGAGAGAGAGAGGGAAGAGAAGGAAGGGAGAAGGAAGGAGGGGGAGAGAGGGAGGGAAGAGAAGGGAGAAGGAAGGAGGGGGAGAGAGGGAAGAGAAGGAAGGGAGAAGGAAGGAGGGGGAGAGGGAAGAGAGAGAATTTAGGCGGGTTCCCATGGAGCCCGATACAGGGCTGGATCTCATGAGCCTGAGATCATGACCTGAGCCGAAACCAAGATTTGGACGCTTAACCGACCGGGCCACCCAGGCGCCCCTGTCTTGAAATTCTTAACGATTTTTGGAACAAGGCACACTGAAAAATATGTAGCCTGATACACCAGGGAACCCTTGTGAGGGCAGAATGATGAGCTTCTTTCCCCTCTCTCTTGTTAAGAGTACAAGGAGACCCCTTTAGGCAGGAGGATTATCTCATTATCTACGTAGACCCTCACTCCCGGCTACACCTCTCAGGACCTTCCCACGGAGGAAACCCAGAAAAGGGTCACCACACGGATCCCTGCACTCCCTTAAGCGTGGGCTGTGGCTTCAGGGAGAGGGCCAACCCGGGTGTTCCACAGCAAACTCTCAGCTCAGATTACCTGCCGGAAAGGACACCCATTAACAGTTAAATTGTCTCTTTGGGTTAATTTTGCTGAGCAAGCCCCCAAAAGTGGTTGATTCCCAGATTTATTTTCCATTAAGTCTGCTTCTGTAATAAAGATTGGGATCTGGCTTTGGTACTCAGTGAGCATATTCCTTGACTAGAAAAATCCCTCCATCCCTGCCTAGCCCACCGAGATCTAGATAAATTCACAGGGTCTTCAAAGAAGGAGCTACCTGCTTGTTACACTCAGCAGAATATCCAAGGAAGACGTCTTCATTCTGACTTAAAAAAGGAAAAAAGACAATGCACTCAGTTTAGCAAAACAGCCAAGAAATAATATTACTTTAAGCAACAGGGCCACGTTCCCGGCCTCTGCCGTTTTGGTCATCTCTGCAGCCCACGGTAGATAGGATACATTTGATGACTTGTCATTTTCCATCGCAAAAGGCAATAATCCTTGAAGAGAGTCAGAATCAAATTTCTATTTCTCGTTCAGGGTCACCGTGGTGGTAATATGTATAAAAATAGAGTTGTAAGGGCTAATCTTTTTTTTTTTAACTTCCTGTACACAGCCACTTAGTTCCAAATAGAAATTTCCCCTCTTTTTTTTCCGTGTCATTCACTTCCCCCTGCAAACGATCATTGCGGATTAGCAGTCTCCTCACGGTCCCCTCCCCCGATGCCAGCTCGCGCTGCCGAGACATCATGTAGTGCAGAGAAGACGCGACAGAAATTGCTGATACTAACGAATGTCTGCTATCCTGTGATTCGCTATATGAGAAAAGGCAAAAGGCATTTGGAACAGGGACTCTGAGCTCAACACCGTGCTAGGCTCCCGGGGTCAGAAGCCTTGCACGGGGTTCTTGAGCTCCTAATGCACTGAAGGTTGATTTTGGGGACAAGGATCGCATACGCATTAACAGTTGGACGAAGAGAGCTAAGAGGTGTGTCGCTGCGAGTGCAGAAGGGGTCTGGGGGCAGGACTGCTGGCGCTGGAGGCTGGATGGGGCTGGGGAGCGGGAGGAACACGGATGAACTGAGCGAAGGCACACAGCCGTGTGCTCAGGTCTCTGTGCGCCGGGGGACACCCAGGAGGAGAACGTGGGACAGCTGCCGGCCTCTCAAGGGACACTTTCCCCACCTCTCTTTCAGCTGAGCCCACAGATACGTGCTCGAAGCAGCAGAGTACCGAGTTGCCTCTTCCTACAGGGAACCTCGGGGCAGGCTTCTGCCTCCTGCTACCCTCCTCAGTAACACCGAATACGTGAAAAAGCGTCACTTTTATTATTTGACTTGACGCTCAGCCATCTTTGAAAGAGTTCCCGCCCCCACTGTCCTCCTCTGTGGGATTCCTCCCTGCCCCCTTGGACAAGCCCCCGAAGCCCCATGTCCCATATGGCGGGGGAGGGGTGCATACCTTGCAGCTACCTGGGGACACTGCTACTTTTGGCACCTTGTTGTCCTAGGGTCATTAGGAGAAACCCCCTTTCACTCTCAAGCGTATACTGGTTTGAGCTGATAAGTGCAGAGTCACACACGCCCAGCCGCAGCTGACTGGACCAGGCAGTAGCCACGCCTGATCTTGACCGGACCCACTATATTCTCTCCCCGAAAAATGGAGACCTGGGACAGAGGTGCGATTTCATGTGAGGTCGTAGGAAGTCATAGCTGATATGGAGAGGGAACGTGAAACAGAGAATACAGAGGAAGGAGGGGGTCAGATCTGTTGAGGAAAAGAGAGATGAGAGATCCCCATGACCCGAAAGATGGAGAGCAGCTATCTGGGCCACTGGGCACCCCGGTCCCTGATTCCAGCAGCTGAGGGGCCTTTCCCATTAATTCCTTCCAATTAATTCCATTTTTGTTCTTAAACTGCTTTGAGATGACTTTGTGCCTTGTAAGCGAGCCATCACTGACACAGACCAATTCTAACAGCTCCCTGCCTTGAGCTGCTAGGACATGGGCACAGTTAAAATATTAGCAATAATACATGAATTTCATAGATGAAATTCTCTTTAAAAAACTATGGGGGAGGGGGCGCCTGGGTGGCTCAGTGGGTTAAAGCCGCTGCCTTCAGCTCAGGTCATGATCCCAGGGTCCTGGGATCGAGGCCCACATCGGGCTCTCTGCTCAGCAGGGAGCCTGCTTCCTCCTCTCTCCTCTCTCTCTGCCTACTTGTAATCTCTCTCTCTGTGTCAAATGAATAAATAAAATCTTTAAAAAAAAAAACTATGGGGGAGGTTATGATGCAGGGTTACTATGAGGGTATTTCGCAAAGTTGGGGGCACCCAAATATGGCCTCGCTACGGAATTTTTTACTGTGTATGGTATCATTATTACGTGGGAAAGGGGATATTTTAATTAGCAAAAAGGGGGGGTGCAGGATACTCAAACAATTTCAGATTTGGCCTAATAAAAAAGTCCTTATGTTGGGAACTAGTCTCATCTTGGCTCAGGCGAAGGCTTTTCTCCGTCAGGCACTGTCTGTGGCATGGCATTTGGAGCCTTTGCCCCACGCTGCTAGAGGAGAGCTGCCCCTCACTGGGGAAGACACGTGGAGCCGTGAATGGTGGAAATACTACATGAGCCACGGGAACAGGACTCAAGGGTTTGGAAGGCTGGATTTCCCTCTGTGCTTCATGGGGACCCAGAATACCAACCCACCTCCCTCCCTCTGTTTCCATCGCAACTTTCTAGATGTTTTCCCCAAATCCCCAGGTGACCCCCAAACCTACAAACCCAAACAGGAATTCCTTTGGGGTCCTGCACCCCAAAGGATGGTTTGTGTAAACTAGGCCACCTGAACTTCCCTCATCCTGTCTAGTCGTCCCTTTTTCAAAGAGGGCTTTCTATCACCAAGAGATGCTGGGGTAACAGGCCTCGTGCAGGTCTCCCCTCGGCTTTGTCTGCAACACGTGCAGACTGGTCCTCTAGGAAGATTCCCTTCTAATGAAGGGGTGAGGGGAGAGAGCCAGGAATGAATGAACCGATGCCTGCCGCACTGTGACTGACATATGGGATTCTCATTCATACGTCACATAATCATACTCATGCCTCACACACAACTCATGATCCTGGTCACACTGAGAAAACAAATCGTTTAAGCAACGTGCCTGAAATTCTAGCAAGTGAAGAAACTGGGACCACGTCTGGAGGATTCCAGAGCTGACAGTCAGTGGTAAAGTCATTTAAATGGGAGTCTGGAGATGCTTCATCTAGTTCAGCTTCTACCAAAATGTGGCAAACACAGAGCCCCCCCCCCCCGAGTCCTAGTTTCTCGTCTGCAAGACCAGAGGTTGAACTAGTTGGTAGTTAGTAAAGTGGAAGTCATTGAACTGGGAGTCTAAGGATGAAGGACTAAGATTTCATAACTTCGACACGTACACCACACAAAGAAGAAAAAAACCACGTCACCCAGAAGACTTTCGTTGATTATTTCTTTCAAATTATTTACCCGACTGCACTTGCTGGACAGAAATATGCAGCTTAGCTGCAGCATGAGGATCTCGGTTTCTCCATTCACATACTCAAGTGCACGTAACACAGTTGTCCAGCATTAATTTTTAAAAGACTGCCATACCTGCATTATATCATCGTGAACAAATATTTGCTGAAATGTTCACCACGAGCATTATGCTGTAGCACAAGATCAAATTTATTCTTATTCTTTGCAATGTTGTTGTATTTGGAGACCAAAGCCAAAGAGAAAAGGAAGTTTAAACTAGAGGCACTCATGATGCGTTTCCATTCCCATTTTTCGGACCCCTTAAAGTCAAAATTGAAACGCTGAAGTCCAAAAAAACAAAGCCTGCAAACGTAGCTTTACGTAATACGTTAGCCATTGGGAACGGTGAGGTGTCTTGTTAGCCAGGGTAGACACTCACTTCAAATTATGTTATCTTTTGAAAACAAAACTCAACACTGCCTTACTGAAGTTTTTACACCATTCTAAGGAATACCCAATTTCCACAGAGAATTCGGAGATAGGATGCTTCTTCCATGCAATGTATCTGGGATGACTCATTATCCTAATACAGTTGACTTTTTTTTTTTAAGATTTTTATTTATTTGTGTGTGTGTGTGAGAGAGAGAGACAAAGAGCACAAGCAGGGGGAACAGCAGGGAGAGGAAGAAGCAGGCTCCCTGTTGAGCAAGGAGCCTGATGCAGGGCTTCATGTCAGGACCCGGGGATCATGACCTGAGCCAAAGGCAGACCCACTTACACCCAGATTTTTTTGATAAATATGGTACTGGGCTGTAAGTGTATTTTCTTTTCCTCATGATTTCCTTAATAACATTTTCTTTTCTCCGGCTTTCCGTATCATAAGAATGAAGTGTGTAGCACATATAACACACAGAGTGTGTGTTACTTGACTGTTTATGTCATCAGCAAGGCTTCCAGTCGATAGTAGGCTCTTAGTGATTAAGTTCTGGGGAAATCAAAAGTTACACACGCATTTTTGCCTGTGCAGGGGTCGGCGCCCCCAATGCCTGTGCTGTTCAAGGATCAACCATACTCGTTAATGGACACTGTTAATTTAATCATGACATTCAGGCACTTCAGTCCCATTTCTTGTACTTAGAAAGCTTTCGACTCAAACCTAGTTAAAATTCTGACTTCGACTGAAGAGAACTTTCTAGTCGTTTGGTACTCTTGTGAAAGATTCAAGGAGCAAAATATTAGAAGTTAACAACCATGGATCATCTCCAGACTTGTTTACTCCACCATCTGGGCTCCGTATGGCCTCAGGAGAATGAAGAATGGTCACTAAGTAAAGTTGAAGCGTGTCCTTTGCTTAGAGCCCTTTCTACAAACCACAGTGCAGTTCCCTGTCTCCCTTCTTTGCCTCTCCTTGTTTCCAAATTCTTTTCTTTTCTTTCATTTAAGTAACATCTATGTCCAACATGGGGCTCGAACCCACGACCCCGAGATCAAGAGTCACAGACTCCACTGACTGAGCCAGCCAGGCACCCCTCCTTGTTTCCAAATTCTAAGGCCTCTATTGGGTTTGGACCTGGGGATGGGGAGAATGACAAGAGCTCTCCAGTGACCACATTCGTCTAGGCTGACATCCTCTCCCTTCAGGTGGGCCACCTGCTGCTCTCAGCTGAGCCTGGGACCCACAGCCAGGTGCCTTTTGGAAGCACCAGGCCCTGGGAAGCATCCATCTGCAGTGGATGGCCAGGGAAGCAAGTCCCAGGCTACTCTCTCCTCAGGATCATTTTTATGCTGATTGCCAACGTGGGGAACAGACAGAGGACATCCACCATTCTAGAATAGGACAGGTGGATGTGAACACTAGTATACAAATATAAGAAAGAAATCCTTGGTTTTATAACAACGGTGAAACCTTTTGGTGGGTCTGGTGTTAAAGACTTAGAGGAGAAGAAGTCAGCTTTTATTTTTAACAGAAAGCTTGAGTGCGAGCAGTACACAGTCCTGATATGAGTACAAATACACACAACTGACTGTTTAGTGCATATCTGTGTCCCAGGCGAAGAGTGTGGACACAAACCAGCTTTATCGGTAATCAGGAACTCCTGGGCCTTCCAACCAGAAAGACAGATCTGCACACACCCCGCTTTAATGCCAGCTTCCAACTGTGCATACCTGAGATTCTCAGAAGTTTCTCCTGTCTTAAGTTTAGCTCTGAAAATCAGCTTGGACATAGGGCGAAAGTATTTTCTCCAGAATTAATTTTGATGAGTTCCCCTTGATAAACTCAGTTTATACCCTGTTTCTTCAAGGGTAGTATTTCAGCCCCTTCCTCCCTCTTTCCACCAAAAGAGTACCCAGACATTTCTCATGATTTTCACCTGTGAAAACAAAAAACTGTTTGGTCTGGAGGAAAATCAGAAGATTCAGCGGTTGAGCAAAGTACAACTGTGTTTTCTGTTTCCACATTTTCCTTCCCTGTGTGTGTTACTTCATTATCAGATCAGAAAGATGAAAAAGCAGGGAGGCTAAGTAGTCACTGCCCCCTGCCTCCCTGTCTAGATCCGGCCACAGGCACCCATACGGCATGGCAGGCCCGTCACTGCACCCCAAGAGCCCCACAGAACCCCTCCGCCAACCCCCTCTCACCATGCAAAGCCCCTTCTACAGATACCGAGAAACAAATGACGAGGGCACCCGGTACAGAAAAGGATGCTTCCTCATTACTTCAAGAAGCACCACACTAGGGCGCCTGGGTGGCTCAGTGGGTTAAAGCCTCTGCCTTCAGCTCAGGTCATGATCTCAGGGTCCTGGGATCGAGGCCCATATCAGGCTCCCTGCTCGGCAAGGAGCCTGCTTCCCCCTCTCTCTCTGCCTGACTCTCTGCCTACTTGTGATCTCTCTCTCTGTCAAATAAATAAATAAATAAAATCTTTAAAAAAAAAAAAAAAGCACCACACTACATACACCATCACTTTCAAGCTGTTTCTGTGTCAGATGACTATTCTGAGATATTATTAATTTATCATGTCCTCATCGTTGTCAGTAAAAATGAAAAAAATTATGGAACATCTACACCTAACCCCTATTCTCTGAAACAATTGCCAAGCCTCTGTGTCCTCAGGTCTTCCCCAGGGAAGGCTCTTAACAGTGTCTTTATGCCACAGAGCCCACCAGGAAGACCCTCACCCTAGATTAGGCTTAGGAGGTAGATATTCGGAATATAAATATGGGGGGGTCCTCTCCCCCCAGCAATGGGAGAAGAGGAAGTTTGCTAACTGGGCAGGAAAAGGGGGTGAATGACTTTGGAGGGCCCGCTAGAGGATGCTAATGTCGTTGTCTGTGGTCGTGGTGATGGTCGTGGTGTTCTTCAAATGGTGGTGACCTGGATTCCGTTCACAAGGAGTGGCCCCACCAGGCAGGATGGATGTGTGGCATGCTAGAGTGGCTGAAACCCGTGGCCAAGCTCAGGACGCTTGGCAGACAGCCCCATGAGCCCGCCTGCAGATGGACTGCTCTGCTAGAGGCCATTTACCGAGTCCCCAGAGACTCAGAACCCTTACCCAGTTTTATGGGACTAGATGCTCTCCTTAGGATTTACGACCCTAAAGTGATAAGAATCAATTTCTCAAGAACTACTGAAACCAAGCCAGATTAATTTGATTTTCAAAAATTAGAAAGGTGATTACTTCCTGCACTAGTGGGTCAGGGAGTGAATCTGTATAGATGACATCTGAAATAGAGAATAAAATCTAGAGTCAAACGGAAGGTGCACTAACACATTACCATGGAACCAAACCATGGAATATTATGCAGTCATAATCAGGGTTTTTAAAGGATTTTTTTTAAACAAATAACTTGAGAAATGGAAGTAATACACCCAGATATTAGCACTGGATTTCTTTATATGGTAGTATCCTGAGTAACATACTGTCCTCTTTATTTCTCCAAAATGAGAATAGCCTTCTTTTGCAAATCAGACAATTACTGAATATGCATATTTTTAAGGAGCAGATCAGAGGAAGGGAAGACTAGCTCATAAAACACTTAGAATCCAGAAAGATTCTTGTCTATGGTGATCTGAAGATTCTGCTGCTCATTTCTGTCTGCTCAAGCGTATTCTGTATGACGAGATTCCAGGTAGAAGGACTCACCCTTCTAGATGGGCCCTGAAACGAGGACAGGAATTCATGGGGGAAACAGGGGAATGAAGACGCATTTTCATTTTCATGCCATGCAATATTGTGCAGGAATCCAGAATTGTGTGGACTCCCACTTCCAAAAAAGATTACAGCTAAGGAGGAAGAGCCAAAGCCATCCATTACATTGTGGACATGCAGATAATGTGCTTTACCTTTTAAGGAGACAAGATTCTCACATCTGTAGCTTTTTCCTGCCGCACCCCCCTCCATCTGTCGTTCTGACACCATTACCATAACTTAACTTTAAAGCTCTGATTAAAATGTGACTCCAGGTGAACGTGAAGTTTTAGCCCTATTTTAGAGTCTCTTGAATATTTTCTACGTTTCAACCCCTTCACCGTAGTAGATGATCTATTTCTCGTTTTTTCCCTTTAAGATGTTTGTCTGTGCCTAGAGGAGCAGGTAAAACCAGTTACCCTGCAGATGGGCCTCGGGGCCCTTGCTGGGTCAGTGCACCGGGCAGCCTTTCCCACTTTCCGGCTTAGAGATCAACCCGCCACCTGCCCGCCTGGTGTCCTACCTGGGCTATGATCCAGACTCACTTTCTGAAGCAACACCTTGAACTGGCTGCTCTTGGACCTCCATCCAAAGCCAGAAAGAGACCAAGACTTTTGAAAGAAGATAAGGCCGAGCTGGCCTCCCTCTGTCTTCAGCATTCTTCCACCGGGATAGAAAGTTACACCATCAGCAAGTTCCAAATCTGGATCTTGTTAGCTCAGCCCCCCACCCCTTTCAGACACACACTCCTGCAATTCTTATTCAGTGTCCTGCTTTCCTCCTGAAGGAGCTGATACAAAGTAAAAGGCCAACTGCGGAACCCTGGTTCCCTGTGGACCCGGTCTATTACGTGGATGGACGCCCCTCTTCCGAAGCCATGAGCAAAACAATGGTACTGATGCAGTTTCGAACAAGGAAAATAATTTCACCTCCTGGAAGAGTAATAAACAGTACTTTGTGCTATAACGAGAAAGATGTAGAACATATACAAAATATCGCAGGAAGGCTGGCCGTAAATTTAACGTTTAAGCCAATCACAGTTCGCTGTACTCCTAAATTTGCCTCCTCTTCCTCTGAGGTTTGCCTTTGGATTTTTAGTTTATTCTGCACCAAGAAGGTATGCCTTATAAACAAGTAAGTTTCACAGGCTGGGGCTCCTGCTGTCCTCACCGGGAGAAGCCTGATGCCTTTACAATTCAGAGAGTCAGGAATGCACTTAAAAGGCTTCAGGATAAAAGGTGTCTAAGTCAGGACTGCTGTTATTATGGTGATGAAAGCGAAGGGCCTGCTAGCAGGCTTTGAAACGGCAAGTAAAAGACAACCAGCACAACACAGAGGGCTAAGCAGGCCCCAGAGAAGGTCTCCTAACAAAGCCATTTTTAAGTTCATCCCCACACCCAGGCCGCAGTGGGGCCCCTAGGGCTGAGCTGTGTGGTTATGAAACCAAAGAGGCCTTCCTGGCTAGCCGAGGCCTCTCCCTTGGCCTGTCCTGGGAGATCTGAAGGTGCCTCTCCCCCAACCCCCGCAGTGAGGAAGTACCCAGGGAGCTGGGCCCGGGGTGGGGGGGTGGGCGGGGGCGGCATACACACTGGGGTGCCCGAGGCCACTACCGCTGCCAATCTTGTTTCCAGGTCCTCCTGAGACATCCTGAAAGGAGGTGTTGCTGATTCTTTCCAACTCACATTCACACACACACACACACACACACACACACACACACACCATCATCACCACCAGGACCACCAGCTCCCCTCCCAATGTCCCTGGAATGCTTTTCAAATGAGAAAGGGCCTGTGAAAGTTCTAGCTTCAGGATGAAGTCTCTTTTTTCTTCTAGAGCTGCCTTAGGAGAGCATATCAGGGTTTGGGAAGATGGAAGACAAGATTTAGAATGAGACCTCTTTGCAGACCCCAATCCTGCTATGCAGGGGCAGCAAATCCATGGGAAGGCTCTCTGAACGTTTGCTTTCACTTCTCCAAACTAATCAGAATATCAACTTGATGTGGTTGTGGTGAAGTGTCACTGGAAAATAACACCCAGGAATCTGTCAACTATAAATGAGGGTGGTTCTAAGACGGCGGGGCTCCCTGTGGTCCTGCGGGGCTCCCTTAGCTTGTGGGGTCCTGCGTGAGAGGAGAGAATATGACCAACCTTTTTTTGTGTCCACCCTTCCTGATGTGGGTAAATGGTTACTTCCAGTTTCCAAATGGAGATTTTCACATCGTCAGAGGCCAAACGTGACTCCTTTTTCATGAGAGGAAGAACATGAATTTCCAACCTTATTATTTCCCAGTTCTCCAAAATACACTACTGTCACTATGAACTTGGGTATAAATGCTCCGGGGGGGGGAGGGGGAGAAACCCTTGAAAAAATTCTCATATATCCCATTATTGGTTGATACATCAAAAAAAAAAAAAAAAAACAAAGAAAAGTTCATGCTGAGAGTTTGTTTTAAGCATAAGAAAAAAAGAATAGTGAGGTGGACCCCAAACTCTGAGTGATTTATGATGGAGAATCCCCAATCATGAAGTCCAATCTCTCTTCTGAAAATGGAAAGGCACAGTTAAAAATGGCGGCAGATACAGCTGTAGGGAGGAACCATGTGGCATTCTCCTCCGCGTCTGCACCCTTTTTCAGAGCACAACATGCACGCAAGGAAAGAATCAAGCTACCTCCATTTTTGATGAATTACAGAAATTATAGAAATGTGAAAATGGGGGCACCTGGGTGGCTTAGTCCGTTAAAGGTCTGCCTTCAGCTCAGGTCATGATCCCAGGGTTCTGGGATCGAGTCCCACATCAGGCTCTTTGCACGGTGGGGAGCCTGCTTCTCCCTCTCCACTGCCTGTGCTCTCTCAAACACTCTCTCTCCCTCAAATAAATAAATAAAATCTTGGAAAAAAAAGAAAGAAATGTGTAAATGATTAGGAATCCCGAGAAAAACACTAGAGGTAAACACCCCATTGTGACTGAGATGGTGTGGAGAGGACTGCTGTTCTCTGTAGTAAGGTGGTCCAATTTTACTTCTGTGTCTGTGTGTTTGGGTGAAACTTTCCAGTTTGAGCTTGTTATCCCAAAAAAGACCAATGAGACTGTTTATTAAAAAGGGAGGGACAAAAAAAAAAAAAAAGGAAAGGCAACAAAGTCGGTGTGGTCACTGAAGGCTGACCGAATAGGAGGGAGGCCACTTTTGTACAAAGGCCAGTCTGCCGCAGGCTTCCTAAGCACCGCCTCTTGAAGGCCTCACAGCAAGGAACAAATGCTTCGGACCTGTGTATGCTCAGGAGACAAGAAACAAAACAGGCCACGGTTGGGGGAGCAAAAAGGATGTGGGTAGCAACATGCCAAAGGGTCATTTGGCACAGTGTTTAATGCTGAGCCAGGCATCTAAGCACTGGAATCTCTCCCCACCCTTTCTAAGTTCTAAGCTGACCCATTATGGCCTAGAGGACAAGAGGACTGTGGGTAAATAATATGCTGAAAGCCAGCTCTGGGACCAGACTGCCTGGGGTCAAATCCCAACTCTGTTACTTATTAGAATGATGTGGCCTTGGGCAAGTAATTTAACTTCTCTGTGCCTCAGTTTCCCCATTTGTAAAATGGGGACCACAGCATGCCCACCCCATGGGTTGCTGTGAGAAGCTGGTTCTTGTAAAGCACTTGGAACAGTGACTGGCACATAGTAAGTTCTATATGAATGTATCTGTTCCCTTCATTTATATTATTAAGGTGCACATCAATAAAACGGTCTGGACCTAACACTGGACGTACTGGAGCTGAGGGAAGGAATAGCCATAGTGCTCTGAGGTAATCCGAATGACACAGCTTCTGTTCGACCGCCATGACTAGTAAGCCTCGAGCAAGCTGGGGAGGAGGGGGTCCCGATGGAGAGCCCCAGTCTTCACAGGACTGTGCCGTGATCTCTGACTTACCCCTCATCACTGCCAATGCCACAGCTCAATTTGTGGAAAATAAATGATAAATTTGGAAGCGAGCATGCAATTAGTGTTCACTTTAATATTAACTCTCATAATTAAAACACACACACACACACACACACATTTCAGAACGTGGCAAGCATTTGGGTGGCTTTGATGGGTTTAAGTCAGGGCTTAGGGGAGTGGGGGGCGGGGGGAGGGATAGCCGACGGGGTTTAGTGGCGGATGCTGATTAGAATGCCACACACAACGGAATAAAAAGGCAGGAGGTGAGGTACAACTCGATGCAGAGAAAGAAAAGGTGGAGTACTAACTCGCTGAGATGATTCAATTTTCATCAAGTACCTTTGAATGTCAAGTTCTGCCTGAAGAGAGATCAGCATGCACTGCAAAGCCTGCATGACAGGAGAAAAAGAGAGAAAAAAAGATAGACAAGAAAAAGGGTGAAAACATGAAGAGAGAAAGAAGAGGTTGACCAAAATGGACCTTCTATTCGTTCATGAGGAAAATGTATCACAGTTAACCCCTGTCGCCCTCGAGGAAGGGGAAAACGGTGACAGTCCATCCTTATATTTTAGAAAGAAATGTTGAAAGCAAGCCCTGACTGGCAATGAGTTTCCCCTAAAGTATCTTGCCACAGGCGTATCTAAATTCACCTTGTCATTTGAAAATGTGTCACTTGGGCCAACTGTCCTGAGGTTGTCCCTACCGCTGCAGGGGAGCTACAGGAGCTTTCAGAACCCGACTGAAATACCTTCCTTAGTCTGAGTGCAGCTGGGTGGGGAGCCCCAGCCCGCCATCTTGATTGGCACTGGCCACTGGGCTTCTCTACGAAGACTGGCCCGTGAGCATTGTGCTCTGCACCTGTCCTCTGCCACACAGGATGTCAAGACTCTCAGGATTAGACCCAGCATGAATACTTACAGGAACAGAAGATCAGGATTATGACTGAGGGAACTAATTCTGTCACTGAAACCTGGGTGACCCTGGAGTATGTGTCTTCAGTTTACTCTGGCCAGTATTTAAATATTTTGGTTCTCGTTAACCCACAGATTAATTTTTAGACATTATTTTCTTTTTAAAAGACCATGGTGGAAAAGTATTTTCTGTGTATTAAAAAATGAAAATTTCCATAATCTTCATGAGCAAATGACTTACTCTTGAATCCAAAATCAGCCAGTGAGAACTGAAAGCAGGGTCTCAGAGAAATATATCCGTACATCCACATTTACAATGGCCAAATAGCGGAAGCAGCCCCAGTGCCCACCAATGGATGAGAGGGTCAATAAAAGATGGTCTATGCACGTAACAGATTATTTAGCCTCACAAAGGAAAGAAATTCAGACACATGCTACAACATGAGTAAGCCTTGAGAACACTAGATGAAGTAAAATAATCCAGATACAACGTATGAACAACCAACATATACAGAGACTCTAAACCTCATCATAATTGAATTACACAGTATCCGTGATCCATTCTGCCATTAGAGATACAGAGATAATATGTATATATAATCTGTATTTCTTTTATTTCTGAATAATTGTATATTATTTAGAGAACCCAGTTTTACACGTATCAGACACAAATCTCTATAAGAAAAAGAACAGGGGCACCTGGGTGACTCAGTCGGTTCAGCGGCTGCCTTCGGCTTGGGTCATGATCCCAGGGTTCTGGGATCCAGCCCCACATGGCGCTCCCTGCTCCGTGGAGAGTCTGCTTCTCCCTCGGCCCCTCCCCCCAGCTCATGCTCTCTCTCTCTCTTTCTTTCTCTCTCTCTCTCAAATAAATGGATAAAATCTTAAAAATAAAAAATAAAATAAAAAAGAACATTTGAATACCAATGGCGACATCCCCAAACCAAAAGATGGGTCTCCAGACAAGACTGGTACTAAAATGGTCTACCCAGAATGCCTTCAGAGGTGGCACATAAAAAGGAAAAGAACTCGAAGGGACTTTTAAGAGGAAAAAAAAGAGTGACACCATGAGAGGAGCTATTAGCTGGACTGACCTCATAAAAGCCCTTTGCTGGGTGAATATATTCTCCCTAGTACGGTGAGGCTTGCTGTAGGCCCTCCGATTCTTTACAGGCTTCATCAACTATGAAAGACATCTCCTGAAGTGGATCACAAATAATAAAGCCCCGTAGGTGTGTGATAAATAAACGTGCAAGATAAAAGCAGGATGACAGATTTGAAGAGCTGCTGTGGACGGGCAAGGGGAAAAGGGTGCAGAAAACCACAGTCGGCAGCACAAGGACATGGGGAATAAAAGGGGCTGAGGGCAGAGAACCCAGGAGAGAGAAAATGAGAGAGACAGCCCTGCTCAGCATGGGTGGCGAACAGGAGAGGGTAGGGCAGACCGGCACCCCGACAAAGCAGCTGCCAGGAGGGCAGAAACCCCCAACCTCTCTCTGGAGGGGGACTCTCAGCAGAGGAAACTACCACAATAATAACCGAATAAGACGGAAGGTGACAAGGAACATCCCTAAAGCAGCTGCTGTAGGCAGAGCTGTCTGAAACTCAAGAAAGTAGGGGGAGAAACATAGCAGAGGTCAAAGGCTTCAAACTTGGAACAAACACCACCTCCACTGGTTGCATTTTCCCCTGGCTTCACGGACAGAGGTCAAGGAAACACAGAAGCCGGGAGGAAAGGACCCTGGGGTGCTGGAGAGGTAGGAGGCCTTCCTCTCTTAGAAGATGCAGAAGTTCCTAGAGAAAAGGGGCTCCAGAACTTGAGGCCACAGGAACTCGAGCTCCGGAATGCCAGGTACATTTTCCCAGCATTACAGAACTGAACTCACAGAAAACCTCCTCAGTTCTCGGCAGGTTCCATACTGTGTGTGAAATGTTTGGAGCTCCACAGGTTCTGAGCCCTCAGAAAGGAAGCAGAGAGGGAAAACCGGATCTTATTAGGCCACTCACACACTCCGGTTAAATCAAGTGTGTAGAGCTCGGAAGTCTGATTTATAGATCTGACCATAAAACAGAAAATTGTTCCTAAAAAAAAAAAAATTATCGTGTGGCTGGGGAAGGAGTGGCTACGAGTCACTTTGGAGAATTTTAATGGTGATCTGTCGTTTATGGACATCACGAGGCTACATCAAGCTAAGGGAATGTGACTGGGAAAACGCAAGTCTCACCACCTCAAGGAAAAAGCTGTAGTGGTAATCATAATAATGCCATAAAAATTAAACAGAAGGACATTTTGTTTGTTTTTTTTTTTTAAAGATTTTATTTATTTATTTGACACACAGAGAGAGATTACATGGAGGCAGAGATGCAGGCAGAGAGACAGGGAGAGGAGGAAGCAGGCGCCCTGCTGAGCAGAGAGCCCGATGCGGGCCTCGATCCCAGGACGCTGAGATCATGACCTGAGCCGAAAGCAGAGGCTTTAACCCACTGAGCCACCCAGGCGCCCCAGAAGGACATTTTGATTATTTCAAAGACTCCTAAGAAATCCAATGGCTATCATTAGGAAGGAGGAAAATGGTCAGAGCACCTGGGTGGCTCAGTCAGTTAAGAGTCTGCCTTCGGCTCATGTCATTGCTCCAGGGTCCTGGGATCCAGTCCTGCATAGGGCTCCCTGCTCAGCAGGGAGCCTGCCTCCCCACCCCCATACGCACTCTCTCTCAAGTAAATAAGTAAAAATATTTTCTAAAAAGAGAGAGAGAGAAATGGTCAAGGGAAACTACAGAGAGGGCTATTCCATGGAAGGGTGCTTGAGATCTCTTCCAAAGGCTAAGTACCGCAAGAAGAGAAAGGTTCAAAAGTTTCCTCTCTAAGAATAAAGACAGTGCTGATGAACCTGAGAAGGGAAGAACAGGAACAGCAGATACTGGGTAGATGCCTTCTGCTCTTTTTCTGAGTTTTCTAAAATAACGATAATTACATAATAATAATAGTAGGAAAAGAAGAGTATTGGTAAAGATGGCAAAAGGGAAACATAGGTCCCTTGGGAATAAGAACGAGAGACGGGGGGTGGGGGGGGGAGAGAGGAAGGAATCGTAAAGGACTTAGGAGATTTGCGAAAACTGAAAAGCTCACAAAAGGCTCTAATTTTGCCAAGAAATTGAAGGTTTTCTGATACACTTTCCTTCTAGTCAACTGTCGACTGTTCGGGAGTAATTTAAGCAGTCTGGAGACTAACTGTGGTCAAAGAAAATGTGTTCATGAAAAAAATGACAAGATCTCGTGAAAACATGTCTGTATTAGGAGTTCCCCAGACTTTGTAATTATACAGTAATCACTGAGCTGTCCACCATATCTCCTCCTAACAAGCAGATCTAATTGCCAGAGCCTTAACTTAGAATTTTCTTCATGTTTCTAAATTTACAGACCTGAATTTTCCTCTTCCTCCTCTCTTCCTGCCAACACCCTTGTTCTTTATTTTACCAATGGAGAATTATCAGTATTAGTTTCCACTTAGTTCAAGATTCAAGGGATGCAAAGGGCTATTTTTACCCAATTTCTGAAAGCCTTCTGTCTCCTGCTTTTGGAACCACAGACAGCTACTTCATTTCTGTAAGCCTGACTTTCCTTATCTGGAAAGTGAGGACAATAATAGTATTTACTTCACATAGTTTGTTATGAGGATCAAATGGGACTGAGGCATGGAAACCAAGAGGCACAATTCCTGGCACAGATTAAGAATGCCAATGCTGGGAACTTGAAACCCTTGTTAAAAACAACTGCATTCCCCCAAAGATGCTTTACTGACAATAACGAGGCAATAAGCATCTAATGCCTTAAAATTGTGCATATCCTTCTGATTCGACCATTCTATTTCAAGCAACTGACTTTAAGGGAATAATGTACAATAACCCATAAGCGCGCACACAGTGGAACCAATCAAACTAAGCAGGCACTAACAACGATGAAGGAGCAGAGCCTGTAACAACAGAGAATGGAGTTCACACATATAATTCAGTGGGAAAAATCATGGTGGGTAAAATGACTTGTGTTTGGTTTTCCTTGAGTCTATATTCCTGAGAAAAAAATAGGCCATACACCAAAATGTTAATCCATGTGGGTTGTCAGACCATGATTTTCACTCTTTATCTGTTCTTTCTAGCATTTCTAGAATGCACATGTATCACTTTTGTACTAAAATGTATATATTCCCCCCCCCTCCAAAGATGCCCAGAATTTGGGATTTGTGCTTGCTTTTCTGATTCGTTTCTCCCTCCCCCAACATGAAGCACTAAATATGGCATACACTGCTATAAATGAATTTAAAACAAAATCAGAAAACAAGATTTTATTCACCTGATAGCCTTAAAAATGGGAAGAACGGTAAGATCGTATTTAAATGCACAGCCTTTTTATCACTGGTAAGCTTGTCATTATTTTTTCTCCCGGTGATTATGTATCAGTCACACCACGAGGGGGCGCCTTGAACTTAAGGCGTACCATAAATGCAGTCCCTGGCGTGAGGGAAGGAAACAGCTGACTGAGATCCCAATCTTGGGAGGAAACATGACACACTCCACACTGATGGCTTTGAGTCAATCTTCACCTCTTCAAAATGACTCAGAGTCCCTTGCACAGTGCACTTTCGCTGTATGTAACCGGTCAGAAAAAACTACAATGGGTGACCGTTTGTGTCTTTAACACCAATGTCAGCAGAGAGCTGATTTCTGCAAGTCTAATGAAGTTGCCACTGAGGAAAGAAAAATGAGTAGCCTCCACGACACAAAACTGTTAAACAACACAACAGAAGCCAATGTTGGGGAAACTGTCTGAGAAGTAATTCTATCCTAAAGACACACAGTTCTACCAGGAACTTAGGAACCAAAGCAATTTCAGGTTATTTGGGGTAAAAAGAAAAAGTTAACTCAGCTGAGAGATCGAATTGGAATACAAGTCCTTTCTAAGAATGTTTAAAATATTAAAGATGGAATAAAAGCAGGCAGCATTGAGAGACTTTGTGAATCATGCTCAGTTTTATAACTGATTAACAATAACCTTAAAACAGAAGATAAAGTCTGAGGGACTCAAGAGTAAACAGACAAAAAAACAAAAAAACAAAAAAACAAAACAACAACAACAACAAAAAAAACCCTGCAACATCTCAAAAAGAAAAAGATTCAGGGCAGAAATCCTGAGAATTCCAAGTAATTCTATGGTGAATTCACACCAGTGATGGGGGATATAACTTTTGGAAAGAGAGAACTAGCCTTGAGCCTCAAGTTCAACTCTTAACGTCTTTGGCACCTCACCTTGGAAATACTGCTGTGGTCATGGGTCACGTACAGTTTCCTCATCCTTAAAGTGGTAAAAAAAAATAGTAATAATATTTGTATTACAGTTTTGTTGTACGAAATGCGATAAGTTCTGAAAAATGTGAAATCTGTGCCTCGCGTCAGGACAGCCACAGCTCCCGTGCTGGTGTTCTCATGATTCCAATGGAGGGAGGGAGTCTGATGTTTAAAAAACAAAAAAAAAATGAGGCGCTTGGGTGGCTCAGTCATTGAACATCTGCCTTTGGCTTGGGTCATGATCCCAGGGTCCTGGGATCGAGCCCCGCATTGGGCTCCCTGCTCAGCGGGAAGCCTGCTTCTCCCTCTCCCACTCCCCCTGCTTCTGTTCCCTCTCGCTCTGTCTCTCTCTGTCAAATGAATAAATAAAATCTTTAAAAAATAATAATAAAAATAAAAAACAAAAAATGAAATATATTTGTTGACTTATGCATACGATGGAGTGCTGGCTTTCAAAGTAGTGGGTTTACATGGTTACACAGTTGCTTCTACCACCTTGCTGTGGCCTGCAAAAGCTCTGCAAGGTAAACAAGGAAACCTGCCCCACTCTGGGCAGACATTCGGCTAATCCGAGCTCCAGGCACACCACGGTGTTCGGTGTTCGTGGCCAGTGTTCCAAACGGGGAAACCCATGGCACAGCAGCTATGGAAGACTGTGGTATTAACCCTAGTCATTCTTCAAGTTCTAGGGTTTCCAGCTCCATTCTTCTTAATTTACAGAACACGAGACAAAATGATGCAACAATCCTCTGAGAGATATGCAAAGGCTGGGTCTCACACAAACGGAAGGAGGAATGAGGATAAACAAATTCATCAGCTACCTAGTTGTCGATGACCCATGTGTCATTAACAGATCTCAGAGGGCTTTCCTAAGACGTCTTTCCTCCATATTCCCATTTTCCAAAGAAGGAAAAGAAAGCGCAGTGCCCCACATAGTGTTAGAGAAAACATCTGGGAAGAGTTAAGCCAGGTCAGCTCCACAAGTGTGACAGGTATCTTGGAACTGGTCCAACCAGATACAATCTCTGGACATCGGGATGACCAGTTCCTTGAGAATTCTGCCTATTTTTCTTCCATAGCACTTAGAGCTACCTGACACACTAGATATGTCACTCACTTGCATGTTTCTTATCTGTGCGCCCTCACCCTCCACGTAAGCACCAGGAAGGCAGGGATCTCTCCAATGCTCAGACTTCACTTCCAGAATGAACAGAAAGGCAAGAAGGAGGCACTGGTGCTCAGGGAGCCTTGGTTTTGGCAGCCAGCTTGATTTGAGGGCTTACCTCCTATCCCTATACTGGTTCAGGTCCGAGGACTTCAGGCACCGGGAGTGGGTTCAGAAACTCCCCAAAGCTCCCATCAGCCTCCTCAGCCAACCTGCGGGACGGGACTGTCCCCAGCCCCCACTCATGCTCCATCCAGAGCATTCCAACCCATCACCCTGACTTCCCCCATGCTTTAATGCTACTTGGCTACTCTCACACCTTCTTGGAAGGAGGAAACTCTCCATCTGATATGGAATTTCTGTTTGGCACGGTTTCCCTTCAATTTCCACCAAAACCCTCCTCCCCTGAACACTAAACTCAAGGGAAACAAAAACAGTCAATACTAAAAAAAATGGGGGGAGCTTCTGAACCCCAGATTTCTCTTTCTCCTGCATTATTCCAAACCTCTGTGATCCACTCCATCCTTGCTTCAATGGCTGTTGCTGTAGGGGAGTGATGCTTCCTGCTGGAAGCAGGACAAGCGACAGCTGCCTTAGTCAGGCCACGATCGGACCAGGTCTTGCTTTAGAAGCAGAAGTTGTTGCACTTGAGACATAACCGAAGGTACAAATTTTAATAGGAAGAAGAAAGGGGGTAATTGCATTTTAACTGGGAGGAAGGAAGGATAAAAAAACGGGATCACTTACTGAAACCAGTCGGGAGGGAACACACTGCACTTCTGATCCTCCCTCTTCTCCTAGAGAAAATCGTCACAGAGACTAGAATCTCTTAGATCTCAACCAACTTGACCACGAATCAAGTGGATTCACACCACCCCAACCAGCTGAAGGATGCCTTTGAGCATCCTGTCTTCCCCTACCTACAACAGGGAAGCACTGACTGGCCTTTTCTCAAAGTTTTATCTACTCCAGAAGTTTCCATAATGGTTGGAGGTGATACAAACGGGGTGTTTGCAGAATAACGGCTGATGCCACTCTATGAGGGAGACATGAGGTTCAGTGGTCCCCAGAGAGCACTGGGCAGAGTCCGAGTCTGGGTAATAGAGGCTTCTCCGGGCACTCAGTGAAACTCAGGCATCTGCCCAGTCCTCAGTTTCCTTATGTGTAAAACGAAGAGTTAGATTCAGTCTCTACAGCAGACCTTAGCTTTGGGTTGCTCCAGAGGCATACTGCCTCCTAACATCCTTGGCCACACCAGAGCACTGCACTCACAGTCATTACTCAGGAAGGCCTAGTGCGTAGGGCCAGAGCTCCAAGCACGGGTGGGAAGAACTGGGGTACAAGGCCGAGGTTCAGCACTCGTTCACTGTTCTGCTTTGAATGAATTACTTGGGCTGACATTAGGTTTTGTATTGGGCCCGTTAAACCACCAAGGTTCACCTTCCACACCAGCAAAATGACTACCAACCATTCCACCTACCTCACAAGGTCACCAAGAAGGGCAAAGGAGGTAAATTGGACAAAGGCATTGCTGAGTGTGAAGCTCTAATAATACTAAATCAGTCGTGTTTTTCTTAAGGAGAAGGAGCTGGAGCCAAGCACAGAGAGACCAGAGTTCCTTGAATGTTCTGCTGCTAAAGGATGAGATCTGGCTCTGTCCACTCCAGGCCACTTAGAGGTAGGGACGAAAGACCTTCAACTTGAACACGCAGCTTCAATTCATGAGCAAATAAGAATTATGGTGGCAGATGTCAGCACCCCCATCCCTAGCTGGGGGTCTGGGCTCTGAGACTTGCCGTCCCAAGGCCCTAAGGCCCACCTGACTGTGGGGCTGCCGCCTCCCTGACCCCTGGCAAATTGCTGTTTTGATCTCCAATTCTCTGCTGCCACAAGTGTGCTAAGCTGCATGGACTGGGCTCAGCCAACCTGCCAACCCTCCTCAGCCCATGCTGCCCAAGAGCTCAGTGCTGGAGCCTGGCCTCATTTCCCACTTTCTGGCCTAGCAATCCCCAGAAATACACTTTGGGGGTTAAAAATTACTGTGAAAGCTATAAGCTTTATTGGGATTAAAAATGCCTTCATACACAAATACTCTTCTCAACAGTTCCATTTCACTGCTAACATCGATTAAATAAGTGAGTGGTACCATTTCTTAAATTCAAAGATGGATTGATATTATTTAAACAGACAAGGGCCATCATCAGTTGCTAGTCTGTGTGATAAAACATAATTATAATTAATATAACATATTAATTATATATTAATTATAACATAACTGGGGCCATAATTACAAATTAGTACTTTTAACATTGCAATTAAGGAAAATAATCTATGGTGGAGCGAAAAGAAAACAACTCAACTACAGCTCTCCAGCCTGATTTTGAAGCTACTAGAATGTTCATACATTCTTCCAGCTGGAGGAATACTGTTTCTTGTCATTTTTAATACCCAGGTAAATTTTGTGTTCATAAAATAAGATCTCAATCTTTTGAAACAACAGGCTGGGTTCTAGGAATTCTTCTTGAAGAAGTGTAACAGGCATCCCTCTGATACAATGAATTAAAAAAGAATGTGTGCACAAAACAATTCAATAATTAAACGGACTTTTGCTAATTGCCTGGAAAGAGCAGGAGCACAAAGTTGAACAGTCTCCAAGTACAGGAAGAACCTCTGGCCCTGCACTGAAAAACTGACAGCGAGGCCAAGAGAGAGAAGTGAACCCTTCAGCATAATTCAAAGTCCTATAGCTCCTGTTTTGAATACTCAGTATGGAATTTCTGGAGCTGCGGTACAAATCACAGTTCAAAAATGATCAGTGGGGCAATGGCTGGGGCCATTAAAAGGCTCTCAAAAACCAGTTAAGATTATCAACTGCCTTTCCAGAAGTGCAAATGAAAGTTACCACAGAAGGGTGTCTGGGTGGCTCAGTGGGTTGGGCCTCTGCCTTCAGCTCAGGTCATGATCTCAGGGTCCTGGGATCGAGCCCCGAATGGGGTTCTCTGCTCAGCAGGGAGCCTGCTTCCTCCTCTCTCTCTGCCTGCCTCTCTGCCTACTTGTGATATCTCTCTCTCTCTGTCAAATAAATAAAATCTAAAAAATCTAAAATAATCATAATCATAAAAAAAAGAAAAGTTACAACAGAAACTCCTTGACACTCTTCCCATCAAAACTTCACAGAAATAAGTTGGAAACATAGGACAAAACAGATGCAGTGAGGAAGATGTTCAGAGAAAGGAAAACAGAAACTGTTAACTCACAAGCCAACTACGACGGCGCCATTTTTTTTAAAAGATTTTATTTATTTATTTGACAGAGAGAGAGAGAGATCACAAGTAGGCAGAGAGGCAGGCAGAGAGAGGAGGAAGCAGGCTCTCCGCTGAGCAGAGAGCCCAATGTGGGGCTCGATCCCGGGACCCTGGGATCATGACCTGAGCTGAAGGCAGAGGCCTTAACCCACTGAGCCACCCAGGCTCCCCCTACAGCGCCATTTGGAAGGTGGTGTTCCACTGGAAGCAAATGGGTGTTGGGGTGACACTCTGAGTTCCCAGGCATTTCCATCTGGACCGTCTACCTAGGTCGTCCCATCTCCTGTCCTTTAGACCAGAGGGCAGGAGCACTACTGGAATGTCATCCCCATGGGGGCGGGGGTGGTTTTTTTCCCCCTCCTCTGAAGGATGTCTGGTTCGGCAGTTGTGAGATGGAGTAAAGGGAAGGAGAGACCCTCCGTCAGGGAGCGAAGAGGAAACCACATCACTGAGATGAGTGCTCCCTGTTGGTCTCAACACAGCCCACACGGAACACCTCTCTCCTTTTCCATCTGAGACTCTGGAGGCCGCTCTGGGTCCGAGGCTGATGGGGATGTAATACAGGTTCATTCTAGAGCTTTTGAGGAGGTCTTGACACTATTTTCACCCTTTAGTACTCCCTGTAGAACCCCACAAGAAATTGGCCACCCACCACCCTCCCACCCCCAAATCCCTGCAAAGCTCTACTCCCTTCTTTGGCGTGCACTCTCAGGCATGAGGGTCTAGGATGAAGCTGTGAAGGTTACTCATCATTTTCAAATTATTTGCTCCATGGTATTTTGACTCTTAGCCAGGGATGTCTGGCAGGGAAGCTCCCTCTTTTTGACCCTCTGACCCCCTCTCATAATTTACCAAGTATCATGATGACCTCCTTCCTTCCCAAAGCTAATAAATCCCACTCAAAAACGCATAACTAAAGCACAGCATGGTTCCTCTGCCTCTGGGAATGGTAACTCACTCTTTGAAGGCAAGAGTGCAGAGCAAGAATAACCTCGATTCTTCATTTACTCCTACTTTGACTATGACCTTCTCAATACAGGGCTGACTTTGGGACGTCACTGAAGAGCTTTCAGATCCAGCGTGGAGGACAGAGTTTAAACAGATGAGCATTTGACTGGTTGGCATAAGAAAACATCTTTTCAATGGAATGGTGGTGCTCTGGCCATCACAGTCTAAAATAGGCAGATTAGAGCCCATTTTTGAGAAAGGTAAAGCATCGTTTTTAAGTTGATACTTCGAGTATACACACACATACCTTGCAATTAATGGCATGGAAATGCAAAACTATGATGTGGCCCATGATTACTCCGTGTGGAACACTGGAACAAAGGGCGACTTTCTATGGATGGGATCACTCTTTCAAGGATTATCTCAATGAATCACCTCTCCTCCCCATTCATAATGCAGCTCTTAGATCAGCTGAAGAGACTTATGCGGCAAGCGTGACCCAATGTTTAGCTCCACTGTAGGTTCGTCTATTGCCCTCTTTCCCAGTCCAGTGGAGCAAATGGTGCTGCAGAGAGGGAAGGCAGCCTTTGAATGTCCACACAGAACAGTCATGCTGATGGTCAGCATTTGCCACCCTGGGATGAGGCAAAACAGCCCAGCTGGAGAGATGATCCATTCCAAGGGTGACCAGAAGGCCCATCCATTCCTGGCCCTGAGCTGTATTACACCCCCAGGGAGGAGAACACAGGTCTTCCTAGCATGTTACCAGTCACCAGCATGTGTAGGCTCTTATCCTTTTTATTAAGCACAGGGCAGGGTCAGCTCTGTGAGCAGGCAGGGTAGTGGCTTGTGGTTGGGCTGTGGGGGAAGAGGGTGATTTCATGCGAACCAAGGAGCCATTTTGTTCCAGCAACACTACACCAAGCTGCCAGCTGAACCCTACAAATCCACAGCTCCTTGATTAGCTAAGCAGGGACTTTGGACTGACTCCATTACTAAAAGTGGAGAGACCCCTGGGGAGAGACTCAATGGCAGCCTTATCAGATAGGCTTAGTATCAATAATTTAGTAGAGTCTTTGTAGAGCAGAGATTTTGGTAGGATGCAAGAAATGGGATCCAGATATGAAATAAATTGTGCAAAGGCAAATGTTCCTTGCTTCATTGTTTTTCATGAGTTCATGAGCCTAGACACAAGGTGAGGAAAAATCTTGTATTCTCATTGGCTTCCCAGCTCCCCCTTTCCTACGGGATGAACCTTCCATTTCACACTGGGCAACAGGTTCAGACTGTGGTTGAGACTCTGCTGGTGTGTCTTCTGGGCACAGTGGCGGAGCACATCTACACCCGGCCAATACTGTCAAATGACCAAAGTCATGAAGACACATCCAATGACCTTGGATTGTGCTGGGAAAGGCATGGATACAGAGACTTCAAGAACTCAAGAAAAGAATGAAACCCAAGGCAGGGAACAAAATGAAGACCCTAGAGGGGAAGAAAGGAAACCAGAATTGGATTCCAAAGTCACATATCCACTCTTCCAGAAAGTAACAGTTCAAATACACGGCCCAGTGGGTATGATCAACCATAAGAGTCTCCCATCTACTGTCAGCTGGGTCCAATGAATGTAGGGCGACAGGATCTGGAAACAAGGTTCTATGAAGTTCCTGTTGTTTCTATCACTTAACCTCACGCTCTCAAGAATAAAACCGAGACTCAGTAGCATAGTACAGAGGAAATACATACCCTATTTCAAGGTCAACTACTAATGGCTAAAAAGAGTTTACTGCATCCCTCCAGAGATGTCAAAAATTAAATGGAAGCAGAGTTCCCTTGATTCTCCCCTGAAGGAGAGTTTTTCTTAATTACTGGTGTTTTATGGCTTGGGTAGTCTGACCTGCTCATGAAAACGCATCAAAAGTCTATAATCAATATACCAAGACCTTTTAAAAATACTAGCAGACAAGACAGGTTTATCTACTGTCCTGTGTCAGAACTAGAACACAGTACAAATTAATCTTCACCTACAATGGAGATCATGCTAAATATCTTTTCTTTGGTTAGTTCATGATCTAAATCGGACTGCCTCCCCTCCCCCAAGTTTGTAAGGACTCCCCCACAGCTGCTACTGGAATTACATGATATGGAAGAATAATATCCTTCAGTGTTGATGTCATCATTGTTTAGAAGCCAGGTCACAGTTTTAAAACCAGGAAGCATCTGCAGCATATAAAATTACTTTTAACTTCTCAGGCTTCTAGGCCTAAAGCCAAAAGGTAATGAGTTACCTCAAAAATATTTTCTTCTCTTTCTTTACCAAAAAAAAAAAAAATTATCTGGGGGCTAAAGGGCGAAACAAAAGCAATTTCCACCACCTTACCCAGGGTTGAAGAGTAACCGCCCAATGTGCTTGCCTTTCTTCTCTTCATTTTCTGTTCCCTGCCTTTTCCTCCAGGACCAGAATTCTTTTCATGCCCCCCTCTCCCCCATTCTGCATCCTTTCAACATCATTCCCCAAAGGCCTGCGCTTCAGCTTCGGGGGCTAAAGGCATTGTGAGTCCACCAGCTTTTCATTACTGCTTGTATTTCTTTTCTGCTGACCATGATGCACATGAACTTGCCAACAATCTCTACTCAGGAGAGAGATTCAATTCTTTTTAAGAAGAAAAATCATCTGGTACTTTATTTCTCTGTGAAGCTCTCATAATCGAAAGAAGTTCAATGCGTCCAGCCAGTGACTCATTTTCCTTAATGGTTTTCAGACACTGGCGTGCACATTCCAACACCCAAAGCAGGGAAGGTAAGACGGCCTCAGGTTATAGGAGGGACATTCCATATCAGTCTGTCTGGTAGAACAAGCTGACCAGGAGCAGGGGCCTGTTTTGGAAAGGGCACAGGCTTGGAATCATATGGTCCTAGATACACCATCTACCAATTAACAGGCTGACTGAGCCTCAGTCTTCTCATCTGCAAAATGGGAATACCAAAATGCCATTTCAGGGAGGAGTTCAGGCCTGGCACATGGTCCATGCTCAAAAAATAATTTTCCTTTGCTGGTCAACCTCTCTTCAAATATCCTCCTAGAATACACATAGATGTTAGGGGTTCCCCAGACTGGGTGGGGGGGGATGGTTTCTGTATTATACACTGGGTGATTCTGGCCCTGGTCATTTTTTCTTTTTTTTTTTTCTTCCTTTCACATGACCAAGGTTATGTGTCCTTCACAAAATCTCAAAGTTAATATTCACCTAGTGATAGTCCTATAAAAATGTGAGACCCCAGATTACTCTGCATGCTTGGGTCTACACTGCGGGAGCACTCTGTCAGAGCTTCATGTTTCTCCCTCAAGTCACTGTTTTTCACCAAACGCACTGCTCCCAGAACAAGTATAAGAATTCAGCCTGCTTACTTTTGAGCTCTCTTAACTTAGATTTTTCTGGTTTCCATTATCTGCAAGATCCTACAGAACACGCAGGAGGTGACTTTTGTAGTAATGTATATAGTATCTCTTCTTTTTCTCTAACACCTCACTAATGTCTCATTTAAAAAAATATAGCTTCCCTTTATCTTCAGGTAATTTTTACCAAAAATTCAAGATAATTTTTAAAAGATCACTTATATCATAAATACAGAGTAAAAAGGATAGAGACAGCTGCTGTGAGTATATACTCAGAGCTAAATATCTATCCATTTGCTACACTGTGCTAGATATACTATTCTAAAATCACTGCATCCACTAACAACAGAAATGGCGGGATGCTTGGCTGGCTCAGCCGGTAGGGCATCCACTCTTGATCTCAGGGTCATGAGCTCGAGTCCCATGTTGGGCACAGAGATAACTTTTAAAAAACTTAAACAAATAAAAGTCTTTTTTTTTTAATGGCCATGCACTTACATAATTCTAGCTATTCTATTCTATTTAATAGAATTACATCTTCATTTCTTAATTGGTTAAATATTAGGGTTATATTTATGCTTTTATTTTCCTTTGTAATTTATCTTCAATTAAGTTTTTACCATTTAATGTACCGCAGTCAAGTAAGTTGAATCTATTACATGAATACTGAAATGAACTAAAGTCGCTTCTATTTTTCAAGTACATCTACTGGTGATCCTTCTAGGATAAGAATAATCATACTCTAAGTACACTGGGCCGATAACTACTTCTTTATTATATGGTCATTTTCTTCAGGCAGGGAATGATATGCAAAATGGCATATGCATAGGGGATGTTTTCCTGTTCATTCGCCTCAAAACTCAAAGCATTGCTTCACAAAACTGAAATGGAACTGGTTACATCTTTGTGTCTTTTTTTTAGAATCAGTACTCTCTCTTTTATTCTACTATATATTTTTTTCATACTCCCTACCCTCCGCAAATGGAGTAATCCCCAGCTATCAAAACAAAATGTTTTAAAAACAAAAAATCGCGGGGCGCCTGAGTGGCTCAGTGGGTTAAAGCCTCTGCTTTCGGCTCAGGTCATGATCTCAGCCTCCTGGGATCGAGGCCCACATCGGGCTCTCTGCTCAGCAGGGAGCCTGCTTCCTCCTCTCCCTGTCTCTCTGCCTGACTCTCTGCCTACTTGTAATCTCTCTCTCTCTGTCAAATAAATAAATAAAATCTTTTTAAAAACAAAAAATCGTGACGTAAAGCCTTATGGCTTTTTCCACGGCATGATCCCAATCATTAATCTCCTGCTCCCCCAGTGCCAAGAGTGGTCAAAGCTGGCATGTATGTAAAAAATAAATGTACCAAGTTTCCATTTCTTTTCTCCTCTGAGAAGCGTGAGGAAAAGTGTTGAGTAAGGAAAGTACTCCAGGGCAAGAGGATGTGAAATAATCTAAATGACTCCCTTTACTCCCATTTTCCGGACCTCAGAGTGTTTACCCAGTGGAGCCTGAGAGAAAGTCTGGTGAGAAAGATCACGTACTGTGTCTTTAAGGAAATAAACCCACATCTCAAGTATAGAGGCCTTAGAATGTCTATGAAAAACACATCTTTCTGGATACCAGGTACAGGGAAATCAATTCAGGAAAACAAACATCTCTCACCAAGTGGTTGCCACTTTTGTCCTTCGCATTTTTTTTTTAATTCGATCCTGCAGCTGCCTGAACTTGATGTGGGAAGATATGAAATCTCAAGACTAGTGATCAATTGTTGTAATTCATTTCTAAAGTGATCATTTCTACTACTATTAACACTCACTAAGCCAAATCACAGTTATTAACAACAGCAGAAGTCTAACCGGGAAGTATTTTCAAATTCTAAAACTATTTTGTTGAGGCATACTCATGTGGGGAATGGTAGTGTGTATACATTTTATTGATTAAAAGTGAATAAAAATCCAAATGTCCATTGACAGATGACTGGACAAACAAAATGTGGTATATCCACATGATGGAATAGCACTCAGCCCTTAAAAGGAGCCCTCAGACAGGAAGGATGTGCTGACGGGGCTAAACCTTGAGGACACTTAGGCTAAGTGAGGTTAATAGGTAAGACACAGAAAGACAAATACTGTTATGATTTCACGTAATGATTTCACCACTGAACTATACAGTCAGAAATGGTCAATGGTAAAATTTTGTGTTATGTTCATTTTACCACAATTTAAAATAAAAATCATATTAATAAAACACTGTCAACAGTCAAAATGAGAGCAAAATAAAGTGAACAGAAAGAACGACTCCTAGCCTGGGCTCTCTACAAAGAATCTAAAGATATAAGGAGGGCACAGACAGCAAATTATTTTTAGTGTATCATTTGTGGTGTGAGGGTAATTTCTGGCTTGTGCATTCAGTCAAAGCTAGGTCTTATCCGAATGGCTCTCTCAGAGAGGAATGGCTTTGGACTCAATTAAATTTGAATGAAGATCTTTGCCACATTTCATTTCACCTAATGGTTCCTTTGGTATTTTCCCAATCTTCTGATTCCTTGAGCTTTTTAACCTCAAATGTTGGACTATATATGGGATGCCCTTTGGAAGGCTCACTGAGGTAGACTGCAGCTGGTCTAGGCTGTCTGTTTTTTGTTCAGAGAGAGCCTTATACGTAAGCAAGCACTGCTGTATTCCTACCAAGTGGGCGACTCTGTTTGCAGCTGGATAATGAAGAGAGGTCAAGCCAAGCACTCCAACAGTCCCTCCAGTGCCTTCTGCCATGGCTTTTCCCAAGCCCCTACTTAGGTATTGGAGGAAGATATAGTTTTTCATTTTCAGTCCTAATGCCAGTGAAGAAATCATGACGCTTGGTGTCTCAAGTTAGTTGGACTGCAAAAACTTTTTTCATATTTGAAGACAAGACTGTAGAATACACTTTTTTTTTAATCACACACCTACATTGCTTCTCTGACAAGGTCTGGGACAAATGAGCGCCTATGTTTGTTCAGCTGAAAAGAAACAATCAAACTGCCCACTCGGCTCAAGATGGATCTACCCCCTTCTCTGAGATACTCTGCACAGTTGATTCTGAGGTAAAAATGGTTCTTAATTGTAGCAACTCTTTGAATCCACAATCAGCTGTAACTCAAAATAGGACCCAAGACACAAATCTACCACTAAACGTATGAAGACAGAAAGAAATAGCATTTATCTTCTCTCCACGTAAACAGTAAGAATCCTCCTCCTTTGAACTACAACATGTACAGATAAGGAGATTTTAAATCAGGGAGCATTCTCTGACCATGTTTAAGTACAGATATGTGAAAAATAACCAGTTAAGCTCCTGTTGTTAAAAGTTCATCGTCTTTTAGAAAATACTTAATTAGTACAGGGAAAAAAAAGGTCCTCCACTATTCACATTATTAACTAAAAGAAGGCTTTAAGTTTCCACATTCCCCAACAATAAGATCAGAACTGACTCTTGGATTCTACCCTAAAACCTCAACTTCCTGCTCTACAAGATTTACCTCAGAAAGTGAATAGGTCCCAACTGCTGCCAAAGCAAAGACTTTTATATGAAATCAATCAGATCGGGACAACCCATAACTCTATCTGATGGGCCACATACTGAAAGATACAGCACAAGAAATACTAATACTTTCTGACTGATCTCCTATAAATGTGCACGTGAATAGATACTATAATGTCTTATTTATGGAACGATGTCACAGAAGTGAGATTTCCAGATACGATTTGAAAAATATCTTTTTCGTGCTATTTTAAAAATCATCTTGTTTATTATTAATTTGGCATATATCCAATCTTTTTAAGCTTGGTATAATAACCAAAGTTAATTTTTTCAGATGACACAATGTTATTGTGAACATTACTTAATAGAGAAAATTGAAAACAGACATCCCTTCACTAAGTAGGCACTAAACAATGTGCCTACGAACTGAGCAGAACAATGGCTAATCTTCCTCTTGCTTGACTCATGTCTGAAATTACAGTACCTCAAACATACTGGAATTGGAAAAGCGAAACACACTTCAATGGAACCAAACACTGAGCTCAGAAATAAACTCAAATACAGGCAGCAATTTGGGTCTCACAGGGTGGCATTTCAAATCCGTTGGGGAAAGATTAATTATTTGGTCAGTCGTAATGGCACCGATGACTAGCCACTTGGAAAAAGAAATAAGGCTGCAACATTATCAAACTCCTGACCCCCAAAATAAACTTTGAATGGATCAGACAGTACAGCCTAAGAAAGTTAAACTCGAAAAGTGCTAGACTAAAACAATTTTGTAATATGTAATATCTGAATGTGGAGGGCCTTTCTAAAAACACAACTCTAAAGAACAGAAATACAAAAGGAAAGATTTCTAAATTTGATTATGTGAAAATTTTAAATTTCTAAGGGGAAAAAAAAAACCCTCCACAAACAACAGACTAGACAGACCAGAAAAAAGTACTTCCAACAGGTAGGAAAGTTAATTCCTTAATTTATAATGCAGTCTTGCAAATCAATGTAAGAGAGTAATCATCCAAATCAAAATGGGCAAAAACACAAACTGGAACCTTATCAACATACAAAAATCAGTTATAATTAATAGGAAAATATACCTTAACATCATTTACTTTAAAAAATGAATCAAAACAATGAGTGTCTTTGTTTCACTTACTAGATATGCAAAGTTTTTTAAGAAAAAATGGTAGCCAGGTTAGCAATAATAAGAGGAAATAGCCTTCTTACATGTTGCAGGGATATCGACATTGGTATAACCTTTCTGGTAGAACTTGTAAACATTCTGAACAATCAATTTTACTTACAGCAATTTCCCCTGGTACACTAGGTGGGGGTAAAAACCCAGATGTATGAACAGGATGTTCAATGTAGCAGCTTTGCCTTCCTGATAAAGAGGAAAGAGAACAACGACCCAAACGCAGGTGTTGCAGGTTGAGAAAAGTGAGAACAAGAGAAATGATTATTTAATTTTCATAGGAGATGGATTTAATAGTATGATCATCTCTACAGCGGTAAACAATATAGTCACTAAGAAATGAGTTGGACCTGTATGACCTGATGTGTATGCTGAAGATGCATCACTAAAGAAGGAGGAAGGCACGGAACAACAGTACATTCTGATCATTTATATAAATGTAAAAAGAAGCTATGTATTGCTCTACTGGGCTATGTATCTACCATGTTGGGGAAGGATCTATCAAGAAACTATTAACAATGCTTACTTTCAGGAAGAAGGACTGAGAATTTAGGATAGAAGCTTTTACTTTTTGTGGGTGTGTATAGGGCATATGAGTTGAAGATTTTACCATGTACAAATATTATCTTTAACTTAAAATTTTTGATTAAAAAAGTGGTCCTTTCAATCATCTTTTCTGTCGTCACAGTGTTCCACAAAATTCGTCAAGTAGGTGGGGTAGGCGGTTGTCTCTCGAATTAAAATGCTGAGGCTTCATGGCAATCATTTGTTTCTTGACTGTCTTTTTTCCACATCTGGATTTATGGCTATATTCCAGATGTTTGTGGCTGTTGTTCTCCGTGGTTGCGGCCTGACGCGTACTTGTATATAGAGCTCACCAGCTCCTCGCATGTCCACAGTGGGTGGTGTTTCTCAAAAAGAAGCTGACTGCCTGGAAAGGCCAAGTATTATGCCTTGAAACATAATTTCATGCTAGCAAAAGTGATCTGGTAGATCTCCTTAAATTTTAATTATTTGTCCAAGATCTGTGTACAGCAGTCCTTTCAAACAACGTCAATTATTATTATAAAGGACAATCGCCTAGGAACAAATAAGCGTATTCCTACTCCATGCAACTATCTTTTGCAGAGTCCCAGAATGCTGACCCTAAAGGAACTTTCAAGGCCTTTGAGTTCGACCCCCATGTTGAAGAGGTTGGAGCTAGACAAGTTCATTGCCTTATCTAAGGTCACCAGTTAGCAACTGGCAGAGCCAGTGGGAAATCCTAGATCTCCTGAATACCAGTTTCATGCTTTTTGCTCTAAAAACCACACTGGGGCGGGGGGTGGGTAGGGATAGGGTGGCTGGGTTAAGGACACTGGGGAGGGTATGTGCTATGGTGAGTGCTGTGAAATGTGTAAGCCTGATGATTCACAGACCTGTACCCCTGGGGCAAATAATACATTATATGTTAAAACAAAAAACAAAAACCGCCTCTGCTGGACAAATAAATACATAAATTCTTAAAAAAAAAATACACACCGAGGAACTCTAAACTATAACCTCAGCTCACAAAAATAGATAGCAAAGGAGCCATATGACATGACAAAGAGTATGAGAGGAAACATATTTTGTTTCCCTGATTCAGTTTCATAAAGTTTTCCCAGAAGTGTTGGGTTCAGATAGGGGAGATGCTGTATATATCTAGAACTGAAATATCTAGAACTGAAAGTAATGAGAAAAACATCGAGTCTCCACTGAAAAGAAAGCAAAAGGAAGACTCAAGTACAGATTGTGATGAACAAAACGGTGAATTTAAATGAAAACAACTCTGTGAGGTCTCTGTTTTAGGAATGGAGGAGAAGGACTCATCCTGGCATGACAACCTTCCCACCGATCCTGACTGCCATCCCTGACACGGGGTTTAGTAAAGACTTTGCTTACATGCAGAAGACATGAGAAAGGGAATCTTATGACATTCAACTGCAGGATGCTTCTAGAAAGAAATAAGAGAAGAGTTCATTTGCAGGCTGGGGCACCGAGTCCCACTTTCAGCCAGGAAGAATGAATCTGTGGGTTTTGCTTTCACACCACGATGGTTGATTATTTTGACAGGAGCTGTGGAAGGGGACTAAGCAGCTCTAATCCGTATAGACTTGGCAGCCTACTGAGCACAGCATAGCATCCACGGGGAAGGAAAGAGCAAAGCAATCAGAGAAAAGGATTTGCATTTCTTAGGATGACATGATAGAGAACTATCTCCACCTAACATGTGTCAGGCACCTTTACGGACATCTATGCTCAAGGAATTTCCCACCACTAGAAAGCTGGATGGAAGGCTGAAGTGTTTCTGCTTCCTTGAAAATAACTTCCAAGCAAATTCCATGATTCCTTGTGAGGTCGATCTCTCAGAAGAGAAGAACATTCAACTCAATGTGAGGTAGTCAACTATGGAAGGTGGCTGTTTATGGCCAAAGAAAGCTCCCAGAGTAGACTTCACAGGGAATCAAGTCTGCTTGAGACAGGGGTGCCCTCTCTGGCCCCGGCCCCCAGATACGGGGATGGGCAGGGAGAGGTGGGGGCTGCCGGTACTAAGGACAGGACAGCAATCATGGCAGTGTTGGCTTCATGAGCCTTCAGGGTAGAGGCCAAAGTAAGCAGTCCTCCTCCTGACCTGATCCCAAACACCTGGAGATCAAGTTCCTATTTACTTTTCCTTTCCTTCTATGTAGAGCTGTACAGTCTGCAATAGGTTTTCTTCCCTGACATCATGACACTACAATACTTTAGAATTAGCTATACGTAACAACAAACTCTGAACAATCAACCTGTTTTTCTAGCAAGCAAGGAGAGTGGGAGAGAAGATGAAGTCGGGGGGAAAAGAGATGGACTTTAATGTTGGCTTTGGTGGAATACTAAGTTCCATATGTTAAAGGATGTAGTCTCCTAAGCATGACCCATAAGTGCAATTAAACTGTGTAAAATACTAAGAGTGGCAGACAGGCCGGCCTGCAAAACTGAACCAGAACTTTCTTAGGGGGCCATCCTGAGTGAGCCAATCAACTTCTGCAGGCCTTCATTTCCTCTCCCATAAAATAGTGATAATAACACCCACTGAACAGTTATGAAGAGTAAAATGTGAAATGGGTGTAAAGCACCTGTCCTCTTTCCCAGCCCACAGTAGTTATTAAAAAAATAGGACCCAAATTCCTAACATCTCACCTCTGAGGTAGTCAGCTTCTCCATCTAGTAACTCAGTGGATCCATGTGAACTTGCGTCCAAGGCCCAAACATGCTACTTTGACACTAGGAGAGTAAATCCCTTACAATGAATGACACGAGATTTCCTTCCGTTTCGAAGCTGGGTTTTTCTTTAGACTGAAATTAGGTAGTACCTAATGAATTATAAATGAGGACTTACTCAAATGGCCAAAAAGTAGGTGACAGTATCCACAAGGAGGAAAAATATGTTCAGTGACTGAGTTGCAATGATTACAACTGAAAAGAAACATACTTTCTGTGCTAATAAAGGGATATCTAAAAAGAGATGATATATAAGAAAAATAGGTGAAGTAGAGACAGGTAAGGTCTTGAAGATAGCTATTTGAAGCTCTATGTACCAGATACTCCTCAGGTCCTCTCCCATGTAGCATTTCACTTAATCCACACATTGACACTGAAAAAATATGGTTATCTTCAATTTTATAGATAAGGAAACCAAGCTTCAAAAACTTGTTTTAAAAAGCTTCTTCAGGCATAAATCTGGATCTACATGGAAGTCACTGTGACTCAGTGTTTTCCTTCTCTATGTAAATGGAATTTATTCTAGAAACACAGTTTGTATTTTTCTCTGTGTCCTTCTATAAGATAGTTTCAACATAATTCTGCTAAGATTAAACTCCTCTTTCTTAAGAGTCATCTGTATTAAAAGAATCAACTGTATCTAAATTTCATAGCCACAAGAAAAGAACCAAGGAAATAAACTTAAAATGCCTTCAATTGACAATATTTCAAAAGGAACATGTATTACTTCTAGAATCGGGGGAAAAAAACATATAAATTTATTTTATGTGAAAAGAAAACTCATTCCAAACAAATTTTAGGTTCAACACAGGGAAATATCTTGGACGTCAAGGTCAAAATAATGAAATATGCTCAACGTTTTAAAAATTTGACAGCTGCTTCTCTTTGAAAGATTAAATTCAGCCCACCTTGAACACATGAATAATTTCATGAGGTTCTTTCCAGTATATCCACATCCTATAGGACTTGAAGAGTACTGTCAGTCTTCTAGAAGGATGGGGCCATTGATACCATTTGTTTCAGGGCTGCCTAGGTGTGATTGCCCAGGACTGGGGGACTTCGGCTGAGAAGACCATGTAAGGTCCAGCTCCCCCATAATGGGATGTTAAGCATTCCAAAAGGTACAAAGGCCCCACCCTTCAGACACCAGGATGACCTGGGAGGGTACCCTGAAGGAAGCCTTGAGAGAGAAACTAGATAATTACCCACACTGGGATAAATACTATTCCTGACTTCTGGCCTAGAAAGGGACTCCAGGGGAATTGAATGAAGCTGGTAAGACATTGAGACTTAGGCCGGATTGGGCATTTGTCAGTTGCCTTCTAGATTACAAACTCACTTAAGTTAAAAACATTTTCAGAGATTACAATGTCCCATTTATTTTTGCTGAAACTGGCAAAAGTCCAGCAAAAAGGCAAATGCAAAAATGTTAAGTCTGAACACTAACACACTGCGATGTGTCATGCTCCCAGGAAGTGAGGTACGCATGGGGAGTCCAACCCAAGATGATAAGCCATTGGTCACAGAAGAAATAATGTGTACACAGTTTCAATTTTTGAGACCCCTTTCCAAGCATCAAAACTGCATTCCATCATTATCAGGAAGATACTGTTTTCCACTAAGAAACAGGTTGTGAGACACAGCAGTTTCTTTCAAAAATACATTATTTGTAAATATATTTTTAAGTTACTGAATCAAATAAATTAATATGAAAAATTATTAGACGATCAATAAGAAAAAAATAATACTATGAAATCTCAGAGTTTGGCCCAGATGATGATTAACAAGTCCCAAGTTTCTCAATAGTATATTAAGCACTATTGAAAATTTTGTCAATTACTGCTTGGTTCACTCAGTAATTCTGAAGTAAAAGCTATAAAAGAATCAAGGTGAGGCAATGCTTTGTTGCTTTTGCTGTGTTCTAGAAGAAGCAACTGAAGACAGCTATGCTTGGGTGGGTAACATGGGCCTTTTATGGCAGACTCTATAAATAAACACCATTATTTTAAAATAATAATTTTTATGGTAAAAATATATAACCATTTTAACTATTTTTAAGTATATGATTCTGGCATTAAGTGCATTCGCATTAAGTGCAACCATAGCCACCAGCTTTTTCATCTTTCCCAAATGGAACTCTTTCCCCTTTAAACGATATTTTCTCCATTCCCTCCTCCCCTAGTCCCTGGTGATCAGCATCCAACTTTCTGTCTCTATGACTGTGACCACTCTAGAAAATGCATAAAGTGGAATCATACACTATTTGGCCTTTTGTAATTGGCTCATTTAGCGTAGTATCTTCAAGGTTCATCGTGTTTTATCGTGTGTCAAAATCTCCTTCCTTTTCAAGGCTGAATAATATTCCATTGTAGGAACACACCACATTTTGTTTACCCATTTACCTAGTGATGAACACTAGGGTTGCTGCCATCTTTTAGCTATTTGTGAATCAGGCTGCTATGAACACGGGGGCACAGATACCTGTTTGAGTCCCTGCTTTTACTTATTTTGAGTATATACCCAGAAAGAGCTTTGCTAGGTCACATGGTAATTCTGTTTAACCTTTTGAGGTACTGCCACAGCATTTTACATAGTATCTACACCATTTTACATCCCCATCAGCAATGTCTGAATGTTCCAATTTCTCCACACCTTCAACAACACTATTAGAATTGGACACTTTCGCTCCCAGCCTTTCTCACTTCCTCTCTCTCCTGCCCTTCTTCCTTCCTTCCTTTCCTCCCTTCCCTCCCTTTAAATAGTCATCCTAAGGAATATGAATTACACTCTCATTGTGGTTTGGGTTTGCATTTGTCTAACAAGTAATGCTGTTAACCATCTTTTCATGTACTTATTGGACACTTGCATGTCTTTTCTGGAGGAATGTCTATTCAACTTAAAACATAGTAAGAAATGGGCGCCTGGGTGGCTCAGTGGGTTAAAGCTTCTGCTTTCGGCTCAGGTCATGATCTCAGCATCCTGCGATCGAGGCCCGCATCGGGCTCTCTGCTCAGCGGGGAGCCTGCTTCCTCCTCTCCCTGTCTCTCTCTGCCTGCCTCTCTGCCTACTTGTAATCTCTCTCTCTGTGTCAAATAAATAAATAAAATCTTTAAAAAAAAACATAGTAAGAAATGTGTATTTGGTCTCTTCCCACTGCTTCTGGCTAGAGCTCCTAAAACCCTCAGAATTTCCTAAGTGATAAGAACCATAAGAGCATCTTTTGCTATAATATTTGATTTGTGTCCCCAGCTCCTGAATTAGCTTCAGAATAATAAAGGTTGTTCATAGAAAGTCCCTTTTGGGGCACCTGGGTGGCTCAGTTGTTAAGCATCTGCCTTCGGCTCAGGTCATGATCCCAGGGTTCTGGGATCAAGCCCTGCATCGGGCTCCCTGCTCAGCAGGAAGCCTGCTTCTCTCTCTCTCACTTCCCCTGCTTGTGTTCCCTCTCTCATTGTGTCTCTCTCTGTCAAATAAATAAATAAAATCTTAAAAATAAAATAAAATAAAAAGCCCCTTTCAACCACACCTGAGCTATGTTAATGAGGTGATTTTGGAAATCTCCTAGGATGACTGCCAGAGGAAACCACCGTGCAATTAGAGAAATGGAACTTTCAGTCCCACCCCCAATCTCCACGGAGGGAAGAGGGACTGGCAGTAGAATTTTCACCAAAGGCCAGTGATTTAATCAGCCACACCTATACAATGAAAACTCCATAAAAGCCCTAACCAATGGAGTTTGAAGAGCTTCTGGGTTGGTGAACTAGAATGCATTCATGTTCCAGGAGGGTGGCACTCCACAGGGATTAAAGCTTCTGTGCTGGGGCCCCTTCCAGATATCACCTATGCATCTCTTCATCTGTCTGCATTTGTGTATCCTTTAATATATCCTTTATTATAAATTGGTAGTAGTAAGTAAACGGTTTCCTTGAATTCTATGAACCATTTTAGCAAATTATCAAACCTGAAGAGGGGAGCATGGGAACCTCTGATTTGTAGTAAGGTCTGATAGAAGTTGTGGGTAATCTGGGACCCACCACTTGTAACTAGAGTCTGAAGCAGGGGGCAGTCTTATGGGACTGAGTTCTTGATCTGTGTGAATTGCATTAATTCTAGGCAGTTAGTGTCAGAACTGAGTTAAATTGTAGAACAAGCATTTAGAATCTGCTGAGAATTGGAGAATAATTTGATACAGAAAAACCCACACATCTGGCGTCAGAAGTGAATGAAATATTAAGAAGAAAGTGTTTTTCCTTTTGTAAGTCCTCTGTGCATTTTTGAATTTTTTTAAATTGTTTTTACTGTTTAGTTGTAGGAGTTCTTTATATATACTTGATATCAATCCCTTATCAGATACATGACTTGCAAATATTTCCTCCATTTTCTTGGGATGTTTTTTCATTCTATTGATAGTGTCCCTTGCTGCACAAGTTTTTAATTTTAAAGTCCAATCCCTTCTTTTGTTGCCTGCGTTTTGGCATCATATCTAAGAAATCGTTGTCAAATTCAGTGTCATGAAACTTCCCCTATGTTTTCTTCTAAGAGTTACAGTTTTAGCCCATACGTTTAGGTTTTTAGTTCATTTTGAGTTAATTTTTGTATATGGTGTAAAGGTAAGGGTCCCAACTTCTCTATACTGAGTTTTCCCAGCACCATTTGTTGAAAGATTCCTCATTCAATAGTCTTGACACTCTTGTTGAGAATCATCTGAATAATAGTTTTGACACTCTTATTGAAAATCATCTGAATAACAGTTTCTTTAAAAGCCTTTTCTAAACAAGAAACTCTGTTAAGCTGACAGTAGAGTCTGCGTCCTTTCTTTAAGCAAAATCTCCCCAGACCTTTCTACTTAAGTATAGGTACCGCAGCAAGCATCTGTGGTCCTCCTACCATGAGCCAGGCCCCATATAGATCAACATGGACACAGCGTTGAACAAGATGAGATCACAGTTACTCTTGCTCATGTTGTGATGGTCAAGATAGACACAAAAACCCACACTTAAGATCTTTTGTGCTAAATGTAAGGTTAGAAAGTTCGCACATATTCTAAGAGAAAAGAGCAACACTCCACAATGCTTGTTTTGTAGAAAAGGCATTCACAAAATACAATTCTTAAATGCAGTTAGAAAAAGGCAACATTAGACAGCAAAATAACTTGAATTTTGTGCTGTCTGAACTCCATAGTCTTCATATACTCTTTTTCTTGTTAGAGGCCAATCACCATGGTGCCAGGTGGCCCCATGAATGTACACATTTCAAGGGTACAACTTAATGGTTTTTAGTATACTCAGAGGACTGTCAATGGACACGGCAGTCCATTTTAGAAAAATTTTATCACACTATAGTGAAACCCCATATGCCAACTGGCAGTCACTTTCCAGCTCCCCCTAACTTCCTCAGCTTTAGATGATCACAAATCTACTTTTTATCTCTATGGATTTGCCTGCTTTGGACATTTAATATTAATGGAATCATACCATATGTAGTCTTCTGTGACTGTCCTTTTTCACTTAGCATAATATTTTCAAAATATATCCCTGTTGTAGCATGTATCGGCACTTCATCAACTCTTTATTGCCAAATATTATTCTGTTGTACGGATATACCACTTTTCTTTATGCATTCATTAGCCAATGGACATTGGGGATATTTCCACTTTTTGGTAATTATGAATAATGCTGCTGTGAACAGTCCTGGACCAGTTTTCGTGTGGATTCCACTTGCATTTTAAAAGGAGAGGATTAGGGCGCCTGGGTGGCTCAGTGGGTTAAAGCCTCTGCTTTCAGCTCAGGTCATGATCTCAGGGTCCTGGGATCGAGGCCCGCATCGGGCTCCCTGCTCGGCAGGGAGCCTGCTTCCTCCTCTCTCTCTGCCTGCCTCTCTGCCTACTTGTGATCTGATCTCTCTCTGTGTCAAATAAATAAATAAAATGTTTAAAAAAATAATAAAAGGAGAGGATTAGAGAGGAAGTTCTCTGATGCAAATGACACACAATTCCAGCAGTGTGGAGTTCAACAAAATGCCCAAGATTGAGAATACATTATGATGCTATTCCAGTCTCCAATACATCATTCCCAAAATGACAGCTTTCTAAGCCAAACTTCTTTCAATATTATCATTCATTCTGCAAATATTACAACTGTGTGCCAGATAAGGTGTTGGAATTGGAGCTACAATGGTGAACAAGACAGACATGGTCTGTTTACCAAGCTGAGACATACCAAGGAGAGTGTTGATTTTTTTTTAATCTTTATTTATTTATTTATTTAGTTAGTTTTAAGTAATCTCCATGTCCAACATGGGGCTCGAAGTCATGACCCTGAGATCAAGAGCTGCACACTCTACCGACTGAGCCAGCCAGGCACCTGAGAGTGTTAATTAAGCAAGCAAATATAATAAAAACTTATACACAGTACCATAAAGGAATTACATGGTAATTAGAAAAGAGCTAAACACATAGTTGTAGTAGGAAGAGGAACATGCCAATTAAAACTTTTTTACAGAAGACTAAGTCCTCCAAGACAAATACAAGTTTTAATATACAGTTGAAAGCGATCAGAGGGCTCATCTCCTTCATTTCTATTCTAAGTCCAAACCTAAACATCTTATAAATGTCTAAAATGTATTCATCCCCAAAACATAATGGCTCATAATTTTAAGATCTCTAAGGAGCCACACATCCTTCCTCACTAACTTACCTCAATGTTTAGTAAAGGCCACCCTATCTTCTAAATCTTTTCCAAATCCTTCATTCAGGTAAGTCTTTGCCCTCTTAGTCTGTCATCAAAAGAAATATAGAGCAGATATCACCAATGTGCTTTCAGGATTCGTTCTGATACTTAACATTAGTAACTTATCACTCAATATTTTTCCATACTGAATTTAAGTTTTGTTTTACCTGGCAGCCTTATTTTCTCAACCTGTTGATCATCTTTATGATGCTTTTCAATGTTTCCAACCACTCCTTTATATAGAACTAAGACTAGATTCTTGTTTACCTAAGGATTAGGTCAGAACTTAGTACAAAGTACTTTGTTACCTGACCTGTAGATTGGCCTGTTGATTTGAGCTTTGTACCCACAATGCCTTCTCTTAACTCTACTTAGAGGACAGTTGGTCCAGAAAGGATCAACTTGCAGGGCTCAGAAAGAAACCAACTCAATACTGCTTTAGTGAAAAAAATGCCACTCTCAGATAAACTCAAAATGTATGGCTTCTGGGCATGCATTCAAATTATGATCAAATCATCATGAACCTTACATATAAAAATGGAAGCTTTCGGGGCGCCTGGGTGGCTCAGTCATTAAGCATCTGCTTTTAGCTCAGGTCATGATCCTAGGGTCCTGGTCGAGCCCCCACATTGGGCTCCCTGCTGGGTGGGAAGCCAGCTTCTTCTCCCTCTCCCACTCCCCCTGCTTGTATCCCCTCTCTCGCTCTCCCTCTCTCTCTATCAAATAAATAAATAAATAAAAATCTTTAAAAAAAAAAAAAAAGTAAGCATTCTCTTATGCCCTATCCTTCTTCCCTTGACATTAACTTCTACTACTTTTTGGCCACGCCTCCAAAAGGCCACAATCATTCTGACTTAAATCCTTCTCTCTTCCCCATCCCCACCAAGAGCCTGGTCATTTTTTTGTGTTTCTTGCACATCTATAGAACATTCCATAGAACACTGCAACTAAGCACTAGGTTTAGTGCTGATCACTTCAAAAACATTTCTTGCTATGACCATTTAGAATGACTATAACATTAATTCCTAGTTAAGAGCATACTTTCAATGTGTTACAATGAGGTAGCACCTCACAGAATTTTACAGTATAATCACTTATTTGAGGTCCCGTAAGTGTGACCAGTGGAGGACTATCGTCAGCTTTCCTAAAATCACACTACATTACTTCTTCCATTTTCCCTCAGCATACTGGGCTGCTGCTGTGTCACACGGAAAGACTGCATCAGTCTGACAGAACTTAGTCTCTTTCAAACCACACTGGTATACCTGTTACCCTTCAGTCAGCAAGGTGTTTCCAAATTGATTTGCTGACGATATCCACTACTTCTCTCCGAATCCTCCATTTTCTTCCAGGTCATAAACACTTTCAGATGTGTCATCTCAAGGCCCTTCTTCCTCCCTGGTACATAGAAATGACATATTTCTCCTGTTCTAATTCCATATTCTCTCTACAACTGATGCTTTGTGAGGGTTTCATTCAGAACAACTGTTTCCATATTCATCGGTGCCTACAGATTTTAATCTAAGCAGTCTGCTAAAACAGCCTTTGGCCAGCTCTTCTAGAAATGTTGCTTCCTCCCCCTACTCCAAGTCAACACTACCAGACTTTTTTAAAACAATGAAGTTTTGCTTTTGAAAAAAGCAAAACAAAACAGACAACTTGACCTATTGCTGTCATTTAAAACCAACTCCCTCCTTTACCCAACAAAGAGACGACATTTCCCTGTCCTGTGGCTTCTGATGTATTTAAAGAATGTTTCCCTTGATGCGTTTTGAAGGTTGCTTCTCATTTCCTGCTTGAGCTTTCCTGACTTTCCTCTGCTGCTATTTCTTTGTACTCCTCCTTGGCCCTCTGCCATCCACCCCCACCTCCCACCCCAACTTTGTTGTAGCATTCTTGTACTTGTCTCTACTATTCAAGCAGTTCTTTGTTCCTCCTGTTGGGTTTCCTCCTACCTTCCCTACCTTAGTTAGAATGACCTTTCATGGTTTCCTTTACCTGAATTTCATGAAAGCATAGTCAGTACTTTCCTCTTAAATACCTGAAGTCACTTTCACAAATTTAACTTCATTAATTTGACTTTATCTTTTTCACCACTGAAGATCCTGAGAAATACTACCATCTTTCACACTTGATACCAATCTAATTCCTACATGCGTAACAGTTAATTTCAAATATGGCCTCCATCCTTTTTGAATCTTCTTGCTGTATTCTCCAAAATGATCCCACTGTTCCTCTGGGAGTTTATTTGTTTCTAGAAGGCAGAAGAGGGCACAGAGATCCCTGACACCATCCAGGTCTTTGACTTGGTTATGTGTTCAGAAAGTCTGCCTATGGCTTCTCTTAAATGAGAGACCTATATTGAAATTACTTGAAAGGGTTCCCTTAGCTCTCACTAAGATTTTATTTCTGAAATTACAAACTTCCTGATGATCTCCATTTATGTCCTCTTAAATGACAAAAAGAACTGTGTGAATGGTGATACAGCCTTACTTTTCAAGTCCCCACCTATTCTTCAAGAGTCCACACTTGTGAATTCTTAAGTAATTTATACAGTAGGCAAGTAGTAAGTCAAGAAGAGGGAATTCCTTGCCCCCATTTTTCCTTATTTCCTGTATTTTAGGCAAACTCGTAAAAACGTGCATCTGCAGAGCCTCCTGCCATTATGATTTCTTTGCTAATGGTGGATTCTCTGAGCCTGTTTAAGTTCCTTAAGGTCATTTACTAATGATCAAGACATATCATACCAATTACTAATTGATTCCCAATAAATGAAAAATAGATACATGGCCATCTCTGCTAACAGGGTTGTTTCACTGCTCAGTGGCCCAGTCTGGGTCACATGCAGAGACGACTTTAACACTCCACCTTCGAAATAGTATGCACCATGATAGTATTTAGTAGATGAAGAACATTAGGGCCCAGAATCCTGGGACTAAAGGAAATAGCAGCATACAAGATTACACTCTCTGGAACGAGAGTTTTCTTCTTTCTTTTTTCTTTAAGTAAGCTCTGTGCCCAAGCTGGAGCTTGAACTCACACCCCAGAGACTGAGAGTCCCATGCTATACGGACTGAGCCAGCCAGGTGCCCCTGGAACTAGAGTTTGAATCCTGGCTTTACCATTTGTTATCTGTGATCCTGGGCAGGTCATACAAATCCTCTATGCCTCTATTTCCTCATCAGTAAAATGGGAATAAAAACTGAACTACATATCTCAAAGGTATTTAAGAGGCATTAACACACTTAAAGCATGTAGGACTCAATAAGCAATTCCCTTAAGTTACACAGAAAAGAGATTTTATATCAATTAATCAAGTAGCAAAAACACACTTAAAATTACACAAGTAACCAAACTTGGAGAGAGATTGTTAAACATCTCATGTATGTGATATGCCAAGACCGGTCTGAGTATCACAGTGATGCTAGCCTGTTGAACTTATATTTTGGAAACATCCATACTCGGCATCTTATCTGGCTTTGCTAAAACAGTACCCATGATATGGTTTTCTAAAATGCTGACAATACCCAGGCAAGCTCTCAACAATGGATAAGCAAACCAACCTGGAAGACTGCAACTAACTTACATCCATTCCAATAACAACGTGATGAGTTTGCACTCTTTGTCTTTTCCTCTAGAAAACAGTTCAAAAACAAATATTTATGCTGTCTTTTGAAAATAACAATCAGCAAATATAATGTGATGAAAGGAAAACTAAAAGTGGTATGCATAAAACATTTTAAACATGGAGAACAACTTATCACCTTTCTTTTCCTAAATGATGAAGCATCATTTATAAACCACAATCTGTTTCATTTCATTCTCCTCCCAAAACACCATTCTACTTCAACAGTCCCTTCCTCTGCAGAAGAGTTTTAAGGGCCAATATTAATTCATATAATTGGGAAAGGGACCAAAAGCAATCCAAATTTCCATTCTTTATTGGAAAGTAAGAATGCCACAAGCCTTTTAGTGGCTAGCCCAGTTGAGAAAATGCAAAAGCATAAGTATAGGAAAATCCTTTTTTTTTTTTTGAGATAATACATGACTGGCAAATCAAGAAACATGACACTTAATAACAGCACCATTCACATCTATTTGTTTTTGGTAAGCAAGTCCTTCACACCTTCAGATTTGAGAAATGTTAGAGCATACTAGAAAAAATGAATTATACAACTACAACACCTGTGTTATGAAGAGCTTTCATCCGTTTTTCTCAAACTAGGCTATTTCAAGTATTTGTATTTCATGAGGTAGGCCGAAGTACTGTGGCACCAAAATTGCAAAATAGCATTCTTTTTAATTCATAGAGGGTGAGGGAGCAAAGGAAGCAAGTAGAATTTTTGTGATTTAAGGTTTTTCTCCTGTAAGATGTTAGTTTCAATACTGTGGGTGAAATGAATGATCTTAGGAGATACAGTGAGTAAAATGATAGCCTGTAGGAACCTTTACAACTTACAACATTTATCATCATCAACACATCTACTTTTCCAGGTATCTGAAGCCCTAATAATGGCACTTTCTTCCAGACAGTTGTGGAACTTTCTGGAACAGAAACATTGCTCCCAACAAAGTCTTGGCAGGGCAGGTCATGGCCCCTTTAACTGGCTGATCTACAACTTAAGATAGTCTTTTTCTGGGGTTCATTGCTGAGTTATCCATAATATAAATGTGAAAAGATATTAATGCCTAATAATAATAGTAATTTCATATATGAAAAAAATCAACACAAATATCTTACACCCATTAAAAATAAAATGGCAAGACAATAAGTAATAGAAACTATATAAAAATCCGCCAAAAGATGGAAAGACATTTCTGTGTGTCTGTAAAACAGGGTTTTTAAAAATGCTTTCTGAACTTTCTATAATGGATGTGATTTACTTTAAAAAAATTATCTCCAGAGGACTAAATATTAATCCTCCTCTTTACTTATGATTTACTTTCAGAATCAGTTAAAAAAGAAGTTTTAAAAAGGGACTTTAAAAAAATCTATTAAAAACAACTGAGCTTCTAAGAAATTATTATTAACCCCAAACTGAATAAAGTCTGATAAAGAAAAAAGCCTTCTAGCATCTTTCAAATGCTAACAGAGTACATTAAATAAAAATCCTGCTACCAAGTTTTCCCCACATACGAGAGTTTGGCTATTGGACCTATAGACATGCATCCTTCCCACCCCCACCCTACCATGAGCCCTCAGGACAGTTGGTTATAGAGCAGAGTTTAAATTATGTACAGTCATATAGTCAGATGGAAGGCATAAAGATTAAACCAGTCAAAACCACTTACCTGGCACCCCCTTTCCATGATCCTTTGACCCCCTATCAATCTTATCCTTCAACCCCGATCTCCTTCCATTTCATGGGCTCACTGTCCTCCATGCCTAACTTAGATTCTGTGGTCCAACTTTATGATCAGTTCCTTGCAAATATTTTCATCTGCCTTGCCCATCTCTTCCACCATTGTGCCAGTCTGGCAATCAATACAGGTTCAGCCTAACCATCTGCAACAGAGCAGCTAAAATTGCAGGAGAGAAAATACCCCACACAACCCACAGCTTCATGGTCTTACCTTAAATTCGTTACTACAAATCTCAAATTAGCACTCAACTCTTCAAGATGATTCTTGTACACTTTCCTCCTTATTTCACTTTACAATAGTCTGAGATGACCGTCTATTTCATAGCTTTCCCTCTCTCCTCAAACCTCCAACATTCTCTTCTTTCTTATTCTCAGCTGATCACCTTCCTCCACTTGCCAATGACAGACAAGAATTACCTCATCCTCTTACCCTTTGATCTATGAAATTTGCATATCTAGATATTAATGCCTTTCCTCCTTTTAAGATGGAAAAGTCTCTGCTCCTGGGGCCAGCCCTTCCACTGTCCAGTCCGTTGTCTTCCCTCCCACACCTGTCCCCCTCTTTTCTCTAGATCATTATCATGAGCATACAAGCTTGCCTTAATATTGCTCATCTTAAATACGAAAAATGATCATTCTATGTTCATGTTTCCCTTTAACCATATGATGCAATAACACATACAAATATATGTATGTATACAAACACACACTTACATATAATAGATTAGGTGAAACCAAGAAATTTTAGCTATGTTGAAGATGACCGACTCTTCAGCTCTAGCTCTAAGGACATGAAAACCAAGCAGTTTTCAGAAAATTACTTGGCGGGAGAATACACTATTTCATGAACAACATTAACACAGAAATGGAACGAGGCTTCATACAGTGTGAAAAAAAACTGAAAACAAAAACTGTAGTGTCATTATTTGTTGTTCCCAAAGAAGGTTTTTCCTTACAGGCTCACTGGTGTGATCACTTAGAGAGAGTAATTCTGTCTCAAATGCATGGACACCTTGATGGGTAAATCTTCTGAAAAGTAGGCAGGACAAGTCAGTGAGGTGATTGGGAAAGGCACCCTCTGTTCATGCTGGGTTGATGGGTCTAGGAAAAAGGAAGAGTGGTATTCTATTCAAAAACCTCTTGCGCAGGCTTGGTATTTAGACCTGCGTGCCTCCCTGGGGATGCCTGGGAGAGAGGCAATCCTGAAAGATACTGGTGTATACAGTGTGCCTGAAAGCAAGATGAGAGGCGACAGCCCATGACTTACAAGAGACAAGAGACCTGCAGTCCAGACAAGGGACCAGGGGAAGACGTTCATATCCGGGGATTCATCCTTATGCCAACTCCTCCAAATTCCACTGCAGGGAAGAATGTTCGATGCCAGGATAAACGCCTTTTATGTAAACTTGGTATAACAAGTTAAACCAATAACACCTGCTATTTACTACACGCTGTTTTTTATTTGTAGGGTCAGGTTTTCTCCAACAATATGCCGAGAAGTAATCTGAGAGTGTGCTGGGAGGCGGGTGAGCCATAACCTCCTCTCGTTACAGACAGCCACACTGTCAATCAGTGGGCAAGAGGTTTAACCGCTAAGCTCAAATGACTCTATGAACTCTGGATTTGAGGAACAAGAACCCTAAATCCAGTCTTACACCACCCAATCCAAGAGCGTAAGCTCATACAAGAAAATGGCACAGAGTAGAAAGACGACAAAATACTGCAACTGAATTTAGGAAAGAAACTGGCAAATTGGCCAATTTCTTCATTGTCTTCTCTTTATCACCCCTCCAAGGTATACAGACACGTTTGTACCTGTCCCTCCTTAACCAGGGGCAAAGCAAAACTTCCGCCCCATTACCTACTACTCTGTTTTCCTTGCTCTGCATCAAGAGCATAATTTTCTCTAATCTCATGGCCAGATCAGACAAATCCGGGAATTATAGGATCAACTGGCTTCTTACAATTAGTGTTGCCTGAGAGGTTTAAGAGAAACCATCCATACCAGAGTGTAAACGGTGGCTGCCTGAGAAGAGGTCTGGAGGCTGAGTCGCCATTAACTAGCTGAGACCTTGGTTGAGAGCCCTCTGTTCTCTCCAGGGCCTCATCTCTAAGTTGAAGGGCTGAGACCAATGACCTTCCTGCTCTCTTGCTTAAATGCCCAACCAGGGACCAAACACACCCTTCTTTCGCAACTCATCTTACTTCCATGTATTCCCCCTACTAATTCCCAATTTATCTGTAACTCCAGGAACTGACGCCAACAGAGAGGGTTGAGATGCCATGGCCTGCCTAAGCTTTCCTCCCTGAATCCAAGAGCTAAGCTCCAAACCCGACAGGGAAGAGAAAATCCCCAATACAAAACACTACCTTCAAAGAACCTGCAAATCACTGCCCCGGACATCTGTAATGAGGAAATGTTGAAAGAACGAAGACAAGTCAGAAAACTGAGCTTCAGTTTAAATGTGCTGCTTATTCCCAGGTGGCTTTGGCATTGCTCTTTGATAAGTGGAAATGGGATTATTTGAAGCTGAGAAGGTAACAGCCGACCAGCACCTCAATGGTCACTGCTTATACCGTCTCCCAGCTCAAGTTCCGCATGGTCAATATCTCAGGGGTCAAGCTCAGGATCAACCCAGGAAGGCAAGGCTCTTTTAAACAATCTTGGAATAAAAGCAAGTGTAAGCATTATTATGAACACATGATAGTCTTGGGCTCCTCTCCAAGAAATTAGCACAACAGCAGTTCAAGTCTGCAAGACCTGACAAGACCAGCATACAAACAAGTATCAACATCATCTTTTTAAGAAGTGAGGGTCTAAGACACAAAGATTACTGAAGCAGCAGAACTACAAAACAAACCACTAATGAGCCACCGCTTCGGAAGTCAAATCCAAAGAATTCTCACCAGCACTCCCACTTTGGGCCCCAAACTATCCCTATTTTCCTTTCCATCTTTGCAGTGGCTCCTGAGCCCAAGATCTAACGCTTAACTTCATGACACTGTATTACTTGTAATAAAATTATTTACATTTTATGATTAAAACTATTATTCCCCCTTTGGTTCTTAGAAACTTTTTGTTCATAATTCTAATATGGACTCTTAGGTACTAAGAGGTACCCCCCCACACACACACAAACAGACACATGCACACATACACACCCGCACGAGCAAAAAAGCAATTATTATTTGACAACCTTGATGCCACACAAGTTTGTCTTCCAGAGAAAAACATTCTGTCTGTACTTTTTTCCTTGCTAGCACAGCTGGATTTAACAACAGCATTCTAAAGCAGATGGAAAGCTAGTAACCAGAAGCCAGAGGGTTGATTAGACTGTTTGCAATCTCTATGTCACAAATAAAGGACCATTACTGAAAAGTAAAGGTCACTCGAAATGAATTGCATTCGATAAAGAGCTTGGGTCGCGATACCAGGCCTAGCTATTATCAATTGCAATAAAATTCCTCACAAAAGGAGGAACACCGCCTTGGCAGGGACTTCTTGGGGCATGGGAGGATTTACTCAATTGAACTGTGGTTTGTCTTATTTGGTGAGCTGCCGAAGCATGCATAAAACTCTCTGTACAGGTGTATCAATTCAGTGGACACACAGGTCACTCCATTAATCCAATGTTCAGTAAGGTGCTGCCAGACCAGGAGAAGTCCAGGCTCAGGAAGGACAAAAGGGCTGAAATCACATCCATGTGTCATAAATAAAAACAGCAAGAACCACTTATAAGCCACATCACCAAGTTGCTCTTGTAAGCATTGAAACAAGTGGGTCTATGGAGTCGTGAATCGCCGAGATGGAAAGTGATCTGGTCTGTTCATTTGGGGCCTCCCTCCTGTCTGTGCTTCGCTGGAGCAGAAGCGTATCCGCCACGGTCGAGGTTCTTCGGAGCAGCCAGCCAGACAAGACCCAAGATGGAGCTGGTGCTTCCTGGTGCCATGCCGGACATCTACGGACTCTGAGTGGTTTGTAGAATGGCAGAGCCTTCGGCCCATGGACACAAATTATTCACACCTCCTGGAAGTTCTCTCACTGGAGTCTTTGGCCAAGGCAGGGTGCAGGCTCTTCTCACTTGTTGGAGAAACTTCTCCCTGCCCCTTGCACTGCCATCCTGTTCTTCCCAGTGCTTGGCAAAACCCCTGGCACCGCTTGGCATGGTGGGCCTCCCATTACTGACTGCACCACGTGGATCTGACCGCTCTGGAGATCACCCCATGCTTTTGGCCAGAATCACCGCAGCTTGGACTGACTTCTGTGGTGGAGCCCATTCCTCTATAGTTTTGCTTTTTCCATTGTGGTAAAAGGAACCTGATCTACAATCATTATCCTGAGCATTTTTTTTTAAAGATTTTATTCATTTATTAGACAGAGAGAAATCACAAGTAGGCAGAGAGGCAGACAGAGAGATAGGAGGAAGCAGGCTCCCCACTGAGCAGGGAGCCCGATGCGGGACTCGATCTCAGGACCCTGAGACCACGACCTGAGCTGAAGGCAGAGGCTTTAACCCACTGAGCCACCCAGGCGCCCTATCCTGAGCATTTTTCAGTGCCCCCTTTGGTGGCATGAAATCCATTCACATGATTATACAGCTGTCACCTCAGTCCATCTCCAGAACTCCTGCCATGTTGCAACACTGAAACTCTACGCCCATTAAATAATTACTCTCTCTCAGCCACTCCGCCCAGGCCCTGGAAACCACTTTTTGTCTCTGAATTTCACTACTCCAGGTACCTCATGTGAGTGGAAGCATACAATACTTGTCCTTTTGTGACTGTATTCACAGTCATATTATGCTGAGAGGACTCAGCGTAATGTCCTCAGGGGTCACCCGTGTGGCAGCATTTGACAGGATTTCCTTCCTGGTCAAGACAGAATATTATTCTGTAGTATGGATATTGCACACTGGCGTATTGACCCTTCCACACGGCTTGTGTGAACCTCTTGACTTCTGTGAATAATATTCTCATGAACATGGGTCTACAAGTATCTCTTCAAGTCCCTGCTTTCAGGGACGCCCGCCTGGCTCAGTTAGCAGAGCACGTGACTCTTGATCTTGGGGGTTGGGAGTTCAAGCCCGACTCTGGGGGTAGAGTTGACTTCGAAAACAAAACAAATAAAATAAAAATACACATTCCATTTATTTTTTAAAGTCCTCGCTTTCAATTCTTTTGGTTATATTCTGAGAAACGGGATTGTTGGGTCAGAGGCTAATTCTGTTTTTATTTTTTTCTGAGGAAACACCATACCATGTTCATAGCAGCTGCACCATTTCCTCTGAAACTAGGTTGATTCTTAGTGACTCTGGCAAGAATGAGAACAGAGAGAACCAGTGCTGGGCCCACTGGAACCATCTCCATCCCATTCAATCAATGAATGGAGACTCGCCACTGTTTTGTGTTTTGGGGTTTTACATAGTAAAAATAGTTGTGTTTTCTCAGTCATCCAGAGCTTCTGGCTATTCCAATAAATGGACAGGTGCTGGGGTGCAAAGAAAACTGTTCCAAGCCATACTTATCATTTACTATGAACCTCCTGAAGAAAATACTTAAAACCAACGTGGAACCAAAAGTGTACATCAGGATTAGGAAAATTTAAAAATGAACCATATGCTTTTGGAATCATATTTCAAAAACAGCACTCCCTGCCTAAGATCTAAATTGTTAATTGTACACAACAGACTGAGGAGAAAGTAATCAGCACCGAACATATAATTTATATCTGTGATTAGCCATTCTATGTCTGATTTATGGCTTTTGGGTAGAGGGATACCAATTTATTTTTCCTCTACAGAGCTCCATGCATGAAGTGTAATTACAAATTTGTTTGCATTCGCTGTGGTGTGGAATTAAAAACATAACCCTCTCGGAGACTTGGAATATAGGATGCTTTCTCATCCTTTATTTTTCCCTTAAAATAAAAATGGGTGCCAGACAGTGTTTTAGGTAGGACCCAAAAGCCCACAGTTCCAGCCACATGATTCTCAGAATCACTGCTTCTACCTGACGAAACAAACCAGATCCGAGATGATAGTAACTGCGGAGAATCTGGAGTTTTCTATATGCTTAATTATGTTGCCTTTTCGTTTGGTCAGGCTCTATCATGAATATGGGCTTTAGTTTTCACACACAGACATTTTACCTGAACATACAGTTAACAAAGCTGGATATCTGAGTTTCCTTGGAGGTAAATTAATTTCGAAATGCCAAGTCCCTTCAGGGGCTCTGGCCAACACCAGGGGTTTCGGTGCTGGCTTAAGAACTGTGGTTCTGAATGAAAGCAGGGCCACACACCATCAGGGTAGGCCCCTCTTGAGGGCCCGCTGCTAGGGTCCTGGCCGAGCACTCCACTAAGCCTCACAGGGGGTGTTCGTCCTGGCTCGGCCTACCTGTGCCAACCTCGTGCCCTTCCCCAGGGCCGCTCCAGCCCTGAGTCCCTTCCACCTTCTGCTCCAGCGCTGCTGGCCTTGGCGTCTTTCCACCGCCCCATAAGAGGGCCTTGTGCAAACCCGCTTCACACTACACCTCCCCAACTCCACTGATGTTTCATGAAGAAAAGCAAACTTGGAAAGATGTATTTTCTTTCACACCCTTGCTTTAATATCTGCCCGACCTTTACTGCCTTCCACCATTCAGTGCTGGAGCTCAACAGAAACATGGTGCGTGGAAAGGAAAACCAACGCAACGAGAAAGAGCAGCCATGTGGAGTCACAGGAGAGCTAGACAACATATTTTTCCCCCCAGGGTTGTAAAGATATATATTTTTTCATTATACAATGAGGAGATACAGATTTTAAAAAACTGGAAAAGAGAGAGAGGTGAATGTATTACCACAGCCCCACTGTCCCAACTCCACCAACCACGTAAGCTTCATCTAGATTCATTTCTTAGCTATAAGCATACTTCCCTTGCTCTGTGCAGCTAGTAGTCCATTTTTCCGAGTCTCTACATTCCCTTTAGTCTCCTTTCAAAAAGTTCCTCTTGTGCTGCCTCCTCTCCCTGGAGCTCGCCTCCGCTCTCTCTGCCAGAGTTCATCTATCCCCATGACAACTGTCACCACCTGTGCCTGCGGTTCCCAAACTGTGTGCCCAGGTGCCTCAGGATGCCACAGTCAACTCACAGAGGCACTGAGGGACATATTAAATTTCTGAGGGAAACACGGCCATATTTGATGCTTGTTGGACACTGCAAAAATTACTAGCTTGAGGTAGTTCACAGTGTTGACGAGATCACCCACATTCTTTAGGAAGGTATCGCCTTTACAAAGTGGGGTTCTCAGAGGTAGCTGTGATAAAAAGTAAGTACTGTACAAAAGTCAGAGTGGAACAGGAAACGGGGTCCAGTCTTGTTCCAAGGTTAGAGAAGTTGTGCAGCGCCCAGTATGTGTGTACAACCCGCACAGTCTGCAAGTGTATCAGCTGGGGTAGAACCAGAACCAACAGTGTGTGTGTGTGTGTGTGTGTGTGTGTGTGTGTGTACAGAGAGAGAAAGTTTGATTATAAGGAACTGCTTCATGGCATTATTGGGGGCAGGCAAGTCCAAAATCTGCAAGGCAGGCCAGCAGTTGGGGACTGAGGCAATAGCTGATTTTTGTAGCTTGCATCTGAAGACAACCTGGAGGAAGAATTCCTTCCCCCTTGGCAGACTTCAGCTGTTATCTCTTACCGCCTTCAGCTCACTGAAGGAGGTCCACCCACTGTATGGAGTTACCTGCTTTACTCAAAGTCCACTGATTCAAATGTCAATCTTGTAAAAAAAAAAAAAAAGGCTTCACAGGGTGCCTGGGTGGCTCATTCGGTTAAGCATCTGCCTTCGGCTCAGGTCATGATGCCAGGGTCGGGATCGAGCCCCACATCAGGCGCCCTGCTCAGCGGGGATCTGCTTCTCCCTCTCCCTTTGCCCCTCCCCCTACTCACGCTCTCGATCTCTCTCTTAAATATATAAAATCTTTAAAAATAAAATAAAAAATAAAAATAAATTAAAAATGCCTTTACAGCAACATCCAGACTGATGTTTGACCAAATATCTGGTTACTATGGCCAAGCCAAGTTGACTCATAAAATTAACTATCACTTAAGAATGAAAAATACATATTTTTTCTTCCCAATTTGTACAATGGTATTTTTAATCAGCCACTAAATTGTTAGGCAATAAATACTTATTGAGTTGTCTGAACTCTACTACTTAATAAATGGAACTGTCAGGTATTTCTTCTGGCCAATGAGCACTGAGAATGCCATGAACACACAAACTTCAGAGCGTTGGACCTATACGCGCTGGTGACCGCAGCCCAGATTGTATTCCCAAATTCTCTCTTCTTTTTTTTATTCCCAAATTCTTGACATGCACATTCTACATGCTTGTCAATGTGCATCTACTCTAAATGCATTTCAATATGCATGCATATTCCAATGCATGCCAATATTCTTATATATTCCAAAGAGAGGAAATCCCAGTTACCTGCCCTCAAATGTTCCAAACTCAAGTTTTTTATTTCCTCCACCAAACCTACTGTCAATCTGATTTCCAGAAATGTACTTTTAATCTCACCCATCCCACCTCCCCATTAACTACTGACCTCCACACCACCATGGAACTCCTCTGAAACATAATACAGTAATTCTTACCTATGTGATATATGCTATTATAGAAATAAAATTATACAGAGACAGAAGAAAGCCCTTGTCAAAATTACGGGTTCATAATTTTTCAGGGGGAAACGTTTATTTTTAACTTCTCCCCAAGTCTTCATATTTAGAAAAACAAGTCAAGATAGGATAGGAAAAGCACATAGCCCATGGATAAACTATGTTTTTATAAGGGAAATTCTCCTTGATTTGGAAAAAAAATCCAATACAACACTGCCCCTAATGAAACATTTTGTAGGCAGACATTGCATTAAAATGAGTCTTGATATGACGAGGCCATCCCATCATAATAAACTTGAGCCAGCCTCTGTCCCAATGATGAGCTCAATCCCACCCAAAGAGCTGACTGTGTGGGTGGCTTAAAAGACAAGCGTACCCTTGACCTTATACGGCAAAAACCAGAGGCAGAAAATGTTAAAAAAAAAATTTCTCACCTTATCTATTCCCCTAAGAACACATGCACCTAAGAGAAACAGATAGCCAGCAATCACTGTGCAAAGCACTTTGATTGCAAACTCTCTTTTTCACTTATTTTTCATAATTAAAGCTGGAAACAGCTAGAAGTTTTCCCCTCTATTATTTCATTTTTGTTGGCAATATCTGCTCTATTGAATAAAGATGCTGCTCCATCATGCAGAATAATATTTATGGAACTGTATTCCTGAGATACCGAGGCAATGTAATTTTTCTCTCTCAAGGAGGGGAACTCGTTATTCATTGAGGGCGGTTGCTTTGCCGTGGAAAGAAGCCAGCCCATTCACACAGCCCCTCTGATTCCAGCTGAGTGAATACTACTATCACAAGCCCTCCAATACCTAAGGACATCAGCAGCCCTGTGGAGAACTCAGGATTCTAGTGAAAACAAACATCAAAAGGCTAGGAAACAAGTGACAGCTCAGGGTAAGTCCATACAATATTTGGTTAATACTAAAACCCAGCAACTACGACAATCTGAATGTATTTATCTAACAAAAAAACAAGTCCACGCTATGAGACTGACAATGAAGGTAACAAAATATAAATAAATAAGCTCATAATTGGGGGTTTGGGGATGAGCAAGAATTTGATATAAAAACATATGTGACGAAAGAACACCACGGTTAAATGTATTTCTCTGTGAGAGTACTCTCTCAGTGTATACATTTTAGGGCAATGAACTCGGGGAAAATCTATAGGCTACCTGATATACTGTAATATTTTTGGTATATGAATTTCCCCACTGACCAACGTTTATAATAATTTCTAATTCCAGCACTTTCTAGACTACACAATCTTACCAGACCCCTCCAGACACTCAGAATAAACATAACCTGAATTTTCCAACACCATTACTAGAAATAAAAGGACCACCCAGTGAGCATCTCTCACTATCATAAGAACTATTTGAACAGGCGGCTTTCTTTAAATCTATTCCATTCAAAGCCTTCAGAAAATTAGCAATTCTCCATGGAAGACCACAGAATGTTGGAACCAAAAGGGGTATGTGGGCATCTAGTCACTGGCCTGGAAATAGACTGTTTTTAAAAATTTGAGTTCTAAAGCCTTTCTCCCGATAGATAAAAGAGGTGACACCCTGCTTGAAAAAGAAGGTGGGAGGCCAGGGGACATGGGTAAGACCCTGTCTTCTAGCCCGCCCTCGGTACCGGTCTGCAGGAACACAGAGCCACTGAAGGGGAATGAGAGACACTCTGAAACCATTCTGGTGTTCCTTTCTAAGAGCAGAATTTCAAGAGCTGATAAAGTCAGCTAGGCATGGACATGGGGGATTTTGGAAACGAGTCCACTCCAAATGGTGAGATATGTTTACAAACATTTAGAATGTCAACTTCTTAATAGTCTGAAATGTGATGATGAAGTTTATGGTCAAGTCCATTGTCTCACAGCGTGTGACAATTTATCCTCGTTTGTCCAGGTCTTACTCGGTTTGAAAACGGAAGTCCCTTGTCTCTGGAGCCCCTCCGAGCTGGCAAACCAAGACAGGCCAGTTGGTTACCCTATCGTCCATATAAGACTGTAATATGTGGCAGGTGATCTCACTTTGAAGTGACTCTAAGCACAGTAATTTGGGAAGAGATAAATACCCCAGAGTGAGGAATACCTATCGGGGTAGACACATCACCCAATGCAGGGAAAGGAAATCTTGTATTTCCAACATCATCCGGGTATATAGTGAAAATAATTACAAGACAGCTAAAGGTGTTCTAGACTGGGCTCCAAGTCATTTTCCAGGTAGAAAGAGATAGCTAACATGTATAAAGAAAGAGATTTTAGATTAGCAGATAACTATCCTCTTTATAATCTTCATTGTATCAAGATCATTTTTGATAAGCTCTTTTTTTAAATATTGTATTTATTTATTTGAGAGAGAGCGCGAATGCACATAAGCGGGGGGGGGGGCAGAAGGAGAGGGAGAAGCAGGCTTTGCACTGAGGACCCTGGGATCATGACCTGGGTCTTTAACCGACTGAGCCACTCAGGCTCTTTTGATAAGCTCTTTTATCCCTCCCCCAATACTGGATAGTATCAGGATAAACTTCCATCTGGTTACTTTAAATGATCAAAAGTCAGAATCATCATAAATAAAAAATGGGAGTATAAATGGATACCGGTTCACTGTTCTTGTCTTAAAAATATTTAGCTCTCATTCTGGCAACGAGAGAATTACAATCACTTCCACCAGTGACTACTGTATTTGAAAACATACTAAGGCTCAGAGCCCAGTGGCAGGAGATCTGGCTGATATACTGTCCCAGAGTGAGTCTGTCCCCTCTGAAAAGAGGAAAGTGCTGTTTTCATGCTTAGTCAAAACTCCACCTCTTTCTTTTCAGGTAGCTTCCAACACCCAGAATCCCTCTCCGGAAAACAGGCAGAGAGGCATGTAGCTTCCCTGTGTTTCTGTCTCCTTGAACTAGATGATTTCCATTTTTGAAGACAAAGATCAGACAAAGACAGGGAACTCCTATTTGTCGGGGAAATCCTGTGGGAAACTCTTGGGCTCTTTCCACTCCGTCGGGACCTCAAATTTCACCCTCCCTTTGTTTTAAGGTAGACGCACTGCAGTGCTCCAGGTTGCTACGGACCACCTTCTCCTCTTTGTAAGTTTCGGGTACATTATTCTTCATCTCCGACCTTTTCTATGCGCCTCCTTTCCTGTGTCAGCCTTCCTGAGATGCCCCCAGGGCACTCCTGGGTCCCAGGGAAGACCCCTGTGTAGAGGCTGTCAGCCCCCAGGCTAGGTGGAGAGCCACCCAAACGACACATGGGGTCTTGGGCCAACAAGGGGTTTATTTGGTAGCTAGTAGTCATCATCCAAGATCACACCCAAAGGAACTAAGTGATGCTCTAAGATAGCTCCTCATGCCACACACGCACGTGCGAGCCTATGCTCACGGCACCCGTGCAGGTGGTTGGATGGAGCACACAACCCTGCTGAGCTGAGGGTTATTCCTCTGCAAAAATGGTCCTTGGCCACTTCAATCTGAGTCTTCCCCATGTTCTCAGGATGCTTAAATTTTAAGCAGAACTGTTGTCATAGCCGCCTAACGGATACTATGCCGTGCAATTGATTGGTCTTCATTTCACGACACGTCAATAGAACTACAGTAAGAACTTTGTAAGAGCTAATAAGGCAACACAGATTTCTTTTTTAAATGAAAGAATGGAATCCCAGGTGTTTTTGGAGCTCTCTTGCTGAGGATTAAGCTGTCTTTCAGAAGTAAGATTGGCTCCCTTGATCCACGGGGGTGCCTCGGTGGCTCAGTCTGTTAAGCGTCTACCTTCAGCTCAGGTCATGATCTCTGGGTCCTGGGATTGAGCCCCACATCGGGGCTCCTTGCTCAGTGGGAAGTCTGCTTCTCCCTCTCCCTCTGTTCCTCCCCCTGCTTGTGCTCTCCTTTTCCAATAAATAAAATAAAATTAAAAAAAAAAAGATCCACTCCACCGATTCCCAACGATGCCCTACAAAACCGTTACCAGCAATTTTATAAACTAACACCAAGCTCTCATATCATGGCCTCTCTTGAGCCTGTCAGCAATTCTGAGTCAGGCGTTGACATCAGATGGGAAAACACCCATCTGAAGAATCCTCTCTCACAAGACAGTTTCACCCGCTTTCTGCAATCTCTAAACAGTCAAAATAAACACATTTCTGCAGGTGGTATCCCAAAGAGGCAAAACAATCATTATCTAAAACCACCCTCCTCTGTAGGAGGGCATCTGATATGAAAACACATAAGACTTTCATATCGACTTCATACTGAAAAGCCCCGTTTGGCTCTAAACCCAGACAGCTTTAGCAACACAACCCACTGATATTTCCACAGCCTCCCTCCCTTTCCTCTTAATGAGACTGCTGATGAGCCTCGCACTCCACATAATGGGCTCTCTCCTGCACACCGCCACACTGCTCACTCTTAAATAAGAACACTTGGTCACCCGGCTACTCTTCCCAAAACCTACCAACGGGAGCACGCTGTCCCATATTCGTGTCAGCAGCTGTCAGCAAGCAGAACTACTTCATCGTTAGCTCTGCAGACGACCTGCGCCCCGTCACTGTCTCCAAAGAAACATTCACAAGGCCACCGTCCCAGGTCCCCTAAGCATCCTGAGCAAAACGGCAAAATATGTCCCACTCTCCTGTTGATTTTGCTCAAGGGGCTCAATCAGAGGAGGTCACAGGGGAAGCAGGGGAAGGGAGGGGACAGGGAGCAACGGTGATGCAAAATTCCTCTTCATATGTTCTTCAACCAATGGATTGTTCACCAGTTTCCACACCTGGTGCCTGCTCAAAATAGTATTTTCAGAAAAGCCTATGATTTGAGCTTCCTTTCTCATCTTCCTACAGAAGAAATCACATTCAGCCTTCCAGGCATTTCTACTTCTACCCATTTTTCCTGAAATGACTTAAGGATGTCCCCCTTCCTCAGAGCCGGATGCCTCCCCTTCTTGCTTTTGTGCAGAAAGGCTCCGAGAGCGAGCAGGCGAGCTGGACATCAGTAAGGGCCGCCTCCTCCGGACGAAAAGCACTGCCCTTGAAGCAGAGGCCCAGATTCCACAAATAAACTGTCACGCTGCCGTCACCGGCTTCTCCTCGTGTCACCTTATGTGTCCGGAGAACCTAACACTGGCCCAGGGAGGAAAACAAAATCCCGCTGCAAGGAGAGTCCACTTTGCAGGGCGGGGAGCTTCCAACCCGGGGGTCACAGGGCCCTCGAGTCTCACAAAACCGGCTCTGTGACTGCTCTCTTCCTCCCGAGTTCAGGCATCCCCTGTCAGCGCCCTCTCTTTTCTAGTCTGCGGGAAGCCCCCACTTCTCCCAACTGCATTTCTCTTTCATCTGCCCAGAGTAAAGAGCTTTTTTTTTCTTTTGTGAACTTTCTGGAAGAGTTCCCCACCCCACCCCACCCCCCAGTTGACAAGTTGACAAAAAGTCCCCAGGTGATTTATAACACCCGGACCCTGGATCCGTCGGTATCGCTTAGTGAGATAAGGAATCCGAACTCAAACACAGAGGCCACCACTGCATACCACCCAACAAGCGATGAGGAGTTATCCAGGTTTGAAGGCAATGATCTCAGGTAATAAATAGAAATAGTTGCATAGAGCTGAAGCCACGGGCTAAGAAAAGTAACACTGTCCGTGTCACTGATCTGCTCAGAGAGCAGCTCCAGACTGCTTCCTTGGATCTTTTCCCCACCTTATCACTAATTCCCTAGCAAATATCAGAAAGCACACAGTGGATACTCAAACATCTGCTGATGTCCTCGGCCAGTATTTCCTGTGGGACTCCTGCGTGCAAGGCCAAGTGTGAAGCTCACAGAGGAGTCTAAGACCCATTTATAGCCCTCGAGATGCTTGGAGAACAGCAGGGTATCTGGCAAAAGAAAGGTTCCTTTGTCACCCCTCCAAATACAAGCCAGTCTCAGTCATTCTCCCAACTGTCACAGGGCACAGGCCAGAACCCAATACACAGCTGATCCTGGGGCCACATTATGCACACGGAGCAGAGCTCTGAACTTGGACTCATTGTACAACCACCCCAGAGAGCCTGGGGTCCCCTGGTATGGTTGCAGGCACTGGAAAAAACAGCAGTTTTTGACTTGAAGGAGACCCCTGTTTGAACTTCAAATATTTAAATTGTTAATAACTGACTATTTGACAATATTCAATTATGCCCTAGCTCACGAAAGGGGCTGAGTTTTAGAGGAACTTTTAGAATGAGGTTCCTGAACTCAGGAATACTCCACTGGGTTCTGGTGACTTTGCTTGAAACCATAGGAACTAGAAAGGAGGATGACTAATTTGTGATTTATAACTTAGAGGTATATGACAGCTAATTTTATGTGTCAATATGATTGGGCCACAAGTGCCCAGATATTTGCTCCAACATTATTCTGGGTTTGTCTGCCGGGGTGTTTTTGGGAAGATTACATTTGAATCCTTAGACACTGCTCTCCCTACTTTGGGTGGGCCTCATCCAGTCAGTTGAGGGCCTGAACAGAACAAAAGGGCTGACTCACCCCTAAGTAAGAAAGAATTACTTCTTGCATGACTGCCTGTGCCAGGACACTGGTCTTCCCTGCCTTTGGACTTGAACTAAAACATTAGCTCTTCCTGGGTCTCAAGCCAGCTGGTCTTCGGATTGGAATATATATAAATATTATATATTTATATATATTTATATATTATATATATTTATATATATATATTTATATATATAATATATATAAATTTCTACACAAGTTTTGTGTCCGTACACATGTACATTATGGAACCTACAGTGTGATACAGTGTGTAACACCTGTCAGATCACAGAAGCCTGTGTGTGTATGTGTTTATGGAATCTGTCATTGTCCACTGCTGTATGGGATAATACAGAGTTTGGTAACCCCACATTCAGACCATATAAATTTCCCCAGGGCACTGAGGGCATACTCCTTATTATTTATTTATTTATTTATTTATTTATTTATTTATTTATTTATTTATTTAGTGAGTGAGTGAGTGAGTGAGTGAGTGAGTGAGTGAGTGAGAGAGAATCCCAAGCAGGCTCCATGCCTAGCATGGAACCCGATGTGGGACTCCATCCCATGACCCTAAGGTCACGACCTGAGCTGAAATCAAGAGTCTGATGCTCAACTGACTGAGCCACCCAAGCGCCCCTATTCCTTACTATTAAAACTAAGATTTGTTGTTTTCATCCTTTCCTCCAATAACTACCATTTTCCCTGGGGTTTTTTTACACCATTGCTATTCATTCATTCATTCACTCATTCATTCATTCACTCATTCATTCAACAAATACATTATCCTAGACATTATGCCAAAGACAAAGAACTGAAGGAGTCACAGGCACCAACAGACACTTATCAGGCACAACCAAGAGCTTATTTCAGAACCCTGTTTCTGAAAGAGAAGGACAAAGGGGATAAAAATAAGTCACCGTGTGGATGTTTATGATGGATAAGCACAGGTTTTTCTGGCTGGATTCAATATCTTTCCCCTTTTCAGAGAACAAAAGACAAAACTCAGGGCCCATGTTTGGATTAAACCCTAAGAAAATTGATGACTTGCCCTGTTCTCCATTCAGTAGACCTCACCTCATTCTAAAAGGGTAAGGGGAATTGCCTGTGATTTTGAACTTGGCCTTCGTCCAGTTGTCCAGACCACCCTATTATGGCTTCACTGAGTCAATTATGTTAGCTCTACAATTCCTTTGATTCCTTTCCAATCTAAATTCCCCCTTTCTGGGGAGACTCGGGACGGTCTAGCCAGTGTATTATCTCACAGCGTATGGAATTTAGAATGGTATTTCCATACAAGGGCCATACACATTCCTTCTCCAGGTTCCCTTCTGAACCACACGTGCTATCAGTTAGCAAAGGAGGCTGAGGAGGGACATGGCAGAGGAAATGATGGGAAAGAAGAGCCAAGAGTTCAAAAGGAAGGCTCCTCACTGCCTAGCAACAAAGAACATAGTCCCCAAACAACAGTTTTTACATGTAATAACAGACATAATAAATTGTTTTATTATACCAATTATCTTAGGCTATAGTTTTCTCTGACGGTTTTAGAAGTAATGGGTCGGTTAAATATGGCTGCCAAGAGCAAGAAGGCCTTCTGATGGCTCAGGCCATGAATGTATGACTCAGGTGGTGACTTAACACTGGTTTGTTTCCCTCAGTAACAAACCACTCAGCAGTCATTCCCTAAGGTACACGGGAGGGATTTCTCTGCCGTGAGTGAGAAAGCCCGCCTGACCTGGTGTGCTGGGCACAGATGTACACCATTCCGTCATGGTGGGAAGGAGGGAGTGTGGTAACCGGTCAAGCAGTGTTTCTGTGAAGGCCGTCCCCACAGCACTTCAGCTCTTAGCCAGGTCTGACAGTGGGAAGCCTGACACAAGAAGCCTAACACCATGGGCAGCCACATCTTTCTATGATTAATAACACCCACCATCCACCCCCGCATGCTCGCAGATGTAGGCTTTATTACATAAGAGCTCTCCGGAAGGAGTGCAACAACATCAGGCTAATGAGAAAGAAGAAATTATATTCTCTAGTCAGTAAAGGTTTCATGCAGGAGACTTGTGAAGAACTTCTAAAATCTAAAAGGTGATCTGATATTTTATAGGATAGGCATCTATTATCAGAACCTGGGACCTGAAAGAACTGTGACAAGAGAATCAAATAAATTAAGACCTTCAAGAGAACCACTGACATGAACGTTATTGCCCAGCAACTACACAGCTTGGGCCTAAAAGTGAGGGGAACATCAGAAGTCAAAGCAGAAACATCTACGTCAGCTCGTCCCTGGCAGGTGGCTGACAAATTCCCACCGTATGGACAACAGGCATGAGGAACGGAAAACTCAAGTGCACAAAGGGGCGAGGATGCTCAGAATATTCGACAAGGGACAGAAAGACAGACAGTTGGATTAGCGAGACCAGAAGCATCGCATTCCAAAGTGTGGAAGACAAGATGTTCCTTTGTAGGATACCAGCAGAGAACAGGAAGTGAAAGCGGACACTTGGCATCAGGGCTACTGACTAAGGCCAAGTTATTTTTATCACTTGGAAGATGCTGCAGTCGAAAGTTCTACTTGCCATGCACAGAGGTGACGTGCACCCAGCCTTCCCTGACCCATCCTGTGGCTTCAGAGAACCAACCCTGGGATAGGCTGACAGCTGCCCGCAAGTCACTATGGCACACGTGGTCAGAGAGGTGGCTTTAGATGGCACGATAAGGACCGAGAGTTTGGAGAATTCACAGGTGTTAAGAGTTCTCCATTACTCCACAGTATCTTTCAGGAATCCGTATGGCTGGTAAGGGGAGGCTGTTTGGTTTTCTGGTGCAATGGTCTAGGTTTGGGGCAAAATGAGGCTGCCCTACTTCAATGCCTTAAGATTCCAGAAGTCTCAGATACCACTGACTGTTGCACAATATTCAGAACAGAGTGGGTATGCCCAAAGCTGCAGAGCAACTGACTTCAGGAAGTCAGACCGTGCAGTTATCTTCTGCGAAGACTGAACTTCAAAGTTGGTTAGAGGGTCTTCACAGTAGAAAGGGCACCTGACTGAGATGTTTCCACTGACACTGTTTGGCATTGCCTGAAGGGTGAGCAAAGTTGGTATTTTTTTTCTTAATAAAACAAAACTAACTTAGTACCTTCCACGAACAGTCACGAGTTGGTCAGCCAGAAAATTTTAACGACAAACTAAAACAACTGGAATTTGAAGGTAACTCTCTTCTCCTTTTAAAAGGTGCCTCCTTTTAAGGGGCGCCTGGGTGGCTCAGTGGGTTAAAGCCTCTGCCTTCGGCTCAGGTCATGATCTCAGGGTCCTGGGATCGAGGCCCGCATCGGGCTCTCTGCTCAGCAGGGAGCCTGCTTCCTCCTCTCTCTCTCTGCCTACTTGTAATCTCTCTCTGTCAAATAAATAAAATCTTTAAAAAGAAATAAAAATAAAATAAAATTCAATGTCAGTGGTAAAAAGAGTTGGCACCACAGACTCTCAAGTCCATGCAGTGGGCTTCCCCGGGACACCATCTTTGACTAGGTCCTCGCTTTGCTTTTTCCTTTCCTGAGGTGATCTCTTTCATCCCTAGCTAGATGCTGAAGACTTCTAAACACATTCCGAACATGTTCCCACAGGTCTCAGCTGAGCCCCAGAGCTGTATTTCCAGCTGCCTAATGGATGCCCCATGGGCTCCACAAGGAGGACATGTCCAGACAGAACGGTCCATAGTCAACCTCCACCTAACCCCACCTGCTCCTCACCTGGGAATATCATCACCATTCATCCAAGCAGATGCTGGAATCCTGCCTGTAAGACAGCTCTCCAGCATGGGATTCTCCTCCCCATCATGAATGTTTCTGTTTCATTTAGTTAATTTTCTTTTATAAACACTGATATAGCACTGACTGGGCCAGTCACTGTTCTAAGAACTTTACGTGACCTTCATCATCTTTTTTGCCTTGATCATTGCGAACCCTCTCACCACTCCCTCACCTTCCATCTGTCCTTCCTATGTAGCCATAGCAGCTTTGCCTAAAAAACCTATCTCGTCACAGTACGTCCAGACCCTTTTGACACTCCTCATTTTCTAGACTACTTGGCACAGTCCATGGCGACCTTAACTGCCTGCCTGTCACCCATTTGCCCTGCCTCAGCTCTCTTCACGCTCCCCCTGGAGCCCATGCTGCATCCACACCATGCTAGACACTTGCTCTCCCAGAGGCCACCTGTCTGCCTCTGCACTTGCCCTTCCCTCTGCCTGTGAGGTCTTTCCTCACCTGGGACCCCCTCCATCCTGTGAGGCTCAATCAGGCATAAGAAAGTTTCCTGAGAGAAGCATTTCCAAATTTCTAAGAAGAGGTCCCTGGATGGGCCCCAAAGCTAATACTAAGACCTCAAGTGGACCTGAAACCAAACCCTAAGTGAAAACAAACGAAACAGTGAACAGAATGGATGACAGTTGCAAGACTTTTCTTAAACATATGGGCAAACAAAAAAAACAAAAAAATCAAAACAAAACAAAACACGAAAAAAACCGAGAATCTAATATAAAATTGCAAATGCTGGGGCCGTGGCAAACTGCACTATGTGTCCCGTGCACGAACTGGGGGGGATGACACAGCTGTAGCCACAGAAGCAGCTGTGGAGTCAGCCAAATCGGGTGAGAGAGACATGAAAATCAGGGAAGGATGATTTATGCTAATTTTCTTGTATTTGGTCTGAGTACTCTCTAGTTCGCTCTTCCAAATCCCATCAGCATCATTTCTGGTCCTACCCACTTTCAGCAACTTTCATCCGGCATTTTTTTTCCCAGTCGTCTTTTCTCCGCTTCTACGTAAGATAATGAACGAGCACAGGGCAGACTCAAGCGAGGCCGAAGGCCGCTTTCAGAAAAGCCCCGGCATGCCAATGTGAATTTTGTTAGTCAAACATGAGCCCAGGGTGTCTTGTAAGTGAGAACCCCCTCCAACTAAGTAGAGAAGACAGAGATGACCCAGGCATGACCTTGAACTCAAGAACTCCTGGTTTTGAAAGGGAGACTCGAAGTCAATAGCTGTGGGGGTCCAAAAGGCACTTTACATGTAGTGCGTCCAAAACCCAGCTGGAGCCTGTCCCTCAGACTCGAGCACCCCAACTCTAGGGCTCCCCATCTCCCTGAGTGACACACAAATCTGCCAGCGGCTAAGGCCACAAAGTTTGGTGACAGTAGTTCCTGATGTTCTCTTTCTCTCAAGGCAGGGGAATGTCCACCTCCAGGCCTTTGCTGTCTCCCCTGCAAACTGGCCTCTTTGTCTACCTGGGCATCCACCCGCCCACCTCCCTCTCTCCCTCCCTTCTCCCTGGGCTCCGCTCAGATCTTCTCTAGGCAAGCAGCCCAACCTCTTTACATCCCTTACCCCTGCCTTAATTCTGTTCACAGCCTGACACCACATGTGCCATCTTATATTTGTTTATTGTCTGCCTGTCTTCACACTGAAATGTTAGTGCTAAGAGGGCTGGTACTTTGTTGTGTTCACCACTGCTTTCCCATACCTAGACATGTCCTTATTAAAATATATGCTGAATAAGTGAGAGGCTGGAGGAGAAGCAAGACACATACATAATAATTGTAATGCACATAACAATTGTAATGCCAGAGCAAACATACTTCATTTAGGTGGGGATTCTTCATGCTAAAAAAAGAATTCTTTGCCGTTCCTGGAAGTTTCCTTAAAATAATGAATCTCTCTCTCTTGTCTCTCTCTCTCTTTCTCTCTCTCAGGACTCACATGCAACTCCATAAGTAGCACGTGCATAAATGATATCTGATTCGTCATTCCAAAGTCACTGTGTATCTGATAGCAGTGTACGAGGCTCACAGTAGAGGGAAAGATCAACCAACCAGTCATCCCCAGGCTTCAAGAAGTCTGTACTGCATCATACTCAGGAAGATAAAGCATGAATATAAAGGATTGAATGTGGAATCTTTGATGCGTTTTGTGTAAGCAAAAGGCTTCTTGGAATTCAGAAAAGGGCAAATCACTTCCAGCTGGGGTCATCTTGGGCTGGTTCCATTTTCCGCAGGGCTGTGGGGAGCAGGGTGCCGAAGACCTAGGACTATCTGGGGAGTGGAAGTGGAAGGTGCTTACAGCACTGAGGGCTCAGCTGGGCACGTGGTGCTCTGGTGCAGGCTGCAATTAAATTTCAATTTTCCAGATACTGAATACCTTGATGTGGAGTCACTCAATCTGCTTTACAACCAATTTATATTAAAAAAGAGATGTGAAAGGTTAATACCGTTAATATTAAATGCTTCGGGAAATGTTCTGGTCATTTTTAGCCCCCCCCTTTTTTTCGATGTTCTTCACACTTCATTATTTAATGCATTATGAAAATGTCACTGATAAAAAAAATAATGACCTGGGTCTAACTTTAACACACCAAGACCAAAGCAAAATGTCAGAGCAGAGGCCACTGGCCGCCCCAGATGCACCGGGTGTTACTGTCCAAGATGAGGAAACTTAGAAGCAGCCTTAAGAATGTAGATGCCTCCCAAAATGCACACAAAAGCTTAACGGAACCATGCACAAAATGCTAAGAGCAGCCTTCATCACAGAACAGAAGAGGGATGTATTTCCAGCACACTTAAAGACAATCATGCCGGAAGACAAGAATGGGAGGAACTTCTGCAACCACTTTGGGGCGGAGAGGAAGAGACATAAAACAGACAAAAAGGTCAGAATAGACTCAAGTGGCCACAAGGTCACTTTTTTCAATGACAAGCCTTTAACTTTCAAAAGAAATCTGAATTCATTCTTCCAAAAGTAAACTGACTACCCATGAGCCCTTTGCACTACAGAGCAAGGATTCAGTTTAGTCTTATCATTTCAAAGGACTTTTAATGCAAAATACCTAATTCACATGGTCTTACAAAGATTCTCCATTAATCCCTCCAGATGTCCCGGGGAGGAAGGTGAATAGGTGGCCACAGATCCCTATTTGCGAGGCCTCAGTAAAGAGCTGGCAAATCCGCCCCCAACCCCCAGGTTAAAAATAAATCCACTCTCAAAAAGACCTGAAATAGTTGGGAAATCTATCCTTCTAGTACCTGACATTAAACAAACTAGTAAAGAATCCTTTAAGAAAAGCTGGCGCTGGATTCAAAGTTTGCACAGGTTGTGGGGGCATAAAGAGAAGGGAAACAGAAAGGCCTTGGTAAGGGAGGGAAGCTGGGGCGGGAGGAGGCATCTCCTAAGGAGCTGACAGGTGGAATCCAGAGACAAAGGAAAGGGGAGGGGGGCAGGACAGAGCGCGGGTGCGGGGGACAGGGGAATACTTTGTCTCATCTCCTCTTCCTGCATAAAACTGCAGCCACTGTAAAACAAACAAACAAAAAATCAAAAAAAAAGAAACACAACTAGCTTGTGCCAAAGACACTGAAGCCGCCCTGGGAAAGTCGCAGGATCGCTTGAGGGTTTATAGGGTTTGTGTGATGTTTGCGGGAATCTGAGGGAAGGGTCCCACAGGAGCAAAGCAAGAGTGTAGGGGATTGGGGGGGAGGGGAGAGAGGGGTTCAAGTCAGGAGTTTAGCCTGCAGTTGGCCGGTAGTGTCATAATATCCTAAATAAACTGGATTTTGGGGCCCCAGCCCCATCAATCCCCGAAGAAGCATAGAAATCCTTGCCAAATTCTCTGTGGAAGTCAGTGATACGGCTTCTTCATTATTCCATTTTCACGTATTAGGGTTATTTATATTATATATACTTATATATAGATTACAAATACATATATATTTACAAAGATAAATAAAATTATATATAAGTATAAAATAATATATTGTTTATAATTTGAACATGCTTGCATCACTATGCCAAGTGTTTCAAGGTCATTACCTCTCATGTCCACTAGCACCCCACAAGGATTCCCAGAAGCCTGAGTTCAGGAGGGTGACCACAGCCACGTGCAGTGAGTAGCAGCGGAGAGCTTGACACTCTAGTGTGGTCACCTCAGAGCCCAAGCTTCGTGTTCCTTCTGCCCAACACACGCATCCCCTGCACAGCCGCCCCGATCCACGCTTCTCATCACGTGGGACGTGACTCTCCCTATGAATACGCTCTGAGCCTGGGCCTTTACCCTTCCTATCTTTAGACAAAACTAACAAGGCTGGTTCTCAGATCTGTCAGATCTGACACCTGTTTTAATATCCTGAGATGTAATTAATAAAAAACTTGTCTAGGTGACACACATTAAAAAAAAAGTCAAAATCACGTCCTAACTGTTATACAAAGGAGAAACCAAAGAGAAATTTATAACAAATAAGATGCACTTCGATACAGGAATGCTCAGATACAACTACCCCAGAAGACATAAGAAGGCAGCTGCTTGAACCTCTAGGTAAGAACGGCGTGAATTCAACAGCTACACAGCTAGACTGATAGGAACAATGACATTATTTTTCTGAAATGAGCATACAGTAAAGTTCCGAACGAAACAAAACGAACAATATCCTCTCAATTAGTACGGTGGCTGCATTCCTGGAAAATTCAGCGTGTATTTTTTTTTAAAAAAGAAAAAACTCCATACATATGTATATATGTTTGGTTAAAATCTAGAAATATAAACCTTTTTCCACCCCAAAAATATCTAGCTGGATGCTCTGAAGTTGTGGCCTCCTACAAGACAACTCTTCACAGTGTGAGACAGTGCATTTCATCGCCGGGCACCCAGCATCCCTGGCCTGCGCTGGTGACAATGTCACCCCCCAGTTACTCTGCCAAGCAAAGGTGGCCCCACCCCACACCACCATGGGTGGTACTTCCAGCTGCTCTAAGCTGTAGGCGAGACTTGCCTTTCTTTGCATGGTCTCCCTACTCTCCTTTTATTCCTAGACAGCTAAGGATACTGCAGTTATCAAATCTTTTAGTGCTTGAATACTCCCAGCATATTATACTGTCATCTTCTGTGATTATTAGCAAGTATGTATGAACTGGATCACTCAGCTTTCAAGACAATGACAAAGAACATCCTCCTAGCCTTCAGCTGCCACTTACTTGGTCCCAAAGATCACAGCTGCTAAGATGACAGAAGCTACATGCCGTACAAGTGCTCATTTTCAGAAGCCAGCAATTGTTTTTTGCACATAATCTATATCTGGATCCAATTAGTAAGCTATTCTTCTGTACTTCTTCACCTAAGGCCAATACTGACCTGTGAGGGGATTAAGCAAAACAAAAACAAAAACAGAAACACTACAAAAGACGACCTGAAAGTAGCAAATCAAAGATTTTAAAAAGAGAAAAGGGTCTCCATGATTTAAGACTGAAAATGGTCACAGAAAAACAACATATGCCAGGTTACATTTTTTATGTCTGAATTATGAAATAATCTTCCCATAGCTCAATGATAATAATGTCAGCTCTTAATGTTATTCATTCATTAGTCATTCAACAGATAGTCACAGGGTCCTTGCTTCACATGAGGTTCTGTGCAACGTAACACAGCAAGGCTTCTGGAATTTTCATGTGCATTGTAACCACATGGGGGCCTTGTTACAATGTGGGTTCTAATTCATCAGCTCTGGGATGGGTACTGAGATTCTGGATTTCTAACAAGCTCCTGATGTGATGTTGATGCTGCTGGTCAGCAGACCATATTTTGAGTATAACTAGGCACTTCAGAGAAAAAAATAATTAGATTAAACATGGACCCTGCTTTCAAAGAACTTACAGTTTAGATAAGGGGATATATGCCTTTCAAATAAACAGAAAAGTTATGTGCTATAAGACCAATATAACAGATAAAGTGTGATTCAAGGTCAAAGAATGACTCTTGGCTGGAGGATGGGTGTCTAGGAAGACATGATGAAGGTAGCTTTTTGGCTGCTTCCGTAGGGAGAGCAGAACGGACATATAGCCACAGGGAGGGAGAAGGACCAGTATCAACTAATGTAGAGAATTGAAAAATGTGCCCTGCTCAGGTGAAGAGGGAGAAGTCTCATTTGGAGGAAAGCACCATAAGTGTGAATAAAACAGTGGGAGATAGGGTTTAGAAGTTGGCGTAAGAGAAGTCTGGGAAGCACCCAAGACACAGAGGGGAGAGAATATGTGACCCCAAAATTAGCCACTTTGGCATGTGAACTGTTTTAAGCTGAAGGCGATCAAGACCCAACAGACTCAGAAAAAACTTCTAGCCCACCCCACCCCCCATCCTTAACTACCTAAAAGAATTCAGATAGGGGATCTGTACCAGAAAAGGAGCTATTACCAGAGATAATTTTTTTTTAATCTAAACGACCTATCTGTATGGCAGGACAAACATCTAATTACCAAATGTCTGCTCTTCTTATCGTCCTGTGAATCACTCACCTGTGCTTTGAAGCCCCAAGCCCCTATCTCATTTCTTAGCGCACAATGGCATATAAGCCTCAATTGCTTAACTTGCCCTTGGGTCTCATACTTTTCATGGGGCTCCTGTACATTCATTATTAAGTTGTCTTTTTCCTATTGCTCTTTCTTACATTGATTTAATTAATAGACCACCCAAAAGAACCCAGAAGGGTAGAGTAAAATTTTTTTCCTTCCCTACAACACCCAGTCAGGGAATCGAGAACTGAGCTTAGGCCAAATACCCGCAGAGCAGAAGGAGGGACAGATGGAAGAGGCGGAGGAAGGGAAACAGGCTGACAGACCATTGAAGAGGCTACTGGAATAGTCCAGGAGAGAGAACATGAAAGCCTGAAATAGAGACAGTCATAAATCTTTGATAAAGAAAAAAAAAAGCTGAACCATTTACACCTTAATTACCTAGATTGGGTTTTACTTTGAATAACGATCTACCTTCTGATTTGACAAGCAGAGGTACAAGCATTTCTTAAAGGGTTTGGAAAAACTGATAATTGTAATTAAAAGTTACAACATGATGCTCTCAGAGTGCTCACTTCTGGAGTTCTTTTGGAAATAACTAAGAGATGTTGTAATTTGTTTCAGAAACTTTAGATTGAATTTAAATTCGCCGTAAATGAATAATGTCCCACCTTACACAAAATACTTGGTTATTTTTCATTCTCAGAAGAGGTGGTCTTGGCGTCATTGGCCACATTTCCTCTTCCTCCAGTTCTGGGCACTGTGTTAGTTTTAGGTCACCCCAGAAAGAGATCTATTCCCAGAGGAAAGTATCTGACTCTGAAATAGATTACCAGAGGCGGCCTCCAAAACATTAGTTTACAGAGTGGGAGAATGCAAGGTGTTTCAAGGTGGAAAATAGTACAATTTTAAATTCCCCAATGCAGGTAGGGAATCGGGCAAGGTCTAAGTGATTTGATAGCCTAATACTGTGGGCAATGTCCAATTTGTGCCTACCTTTTGAATTTTAAAAGTTTCAGACCCCTGATGCTCCTCATCTCAGCAGGAGACAGCAGAAGCCCCTGAAGTATGCAGCAGACCAAATGGAGGGTCTTAAAGTTTCCACGTTCCTTTCTAAACCCTAATTAAGTGAAAACTCTTCTAAGGAATAATTTCGCTCCGAAGCACTTTGTTGAATTGTACACTGCAGCAGAACTCTGCTCTGTTAAGGAAACAGATGCACTGACTGCATTTCTGTTTACGAAATCCATATTCAGTAGTCTATTTTCTCCTCAGTGTAAGTGTCTAAAACTGCCATTAACGTGCCTAAGGGAAGCAGCATGCGTGCACAGCAAACGTCACACCCCCTGATGGATGGGGAATGTGCCAAGTCAGTTGTTCCGTCTCCATCTCATTGATATGAAGATAAAACAAAAAACTGGAGTCTTTAGCTGACTATTAAAAGAAGTATAGAGCTGAGCAGGCAATCACATTCAGACCTGAGTTGCGGGGAACTAGTGGAGGCAAAGAGTGAAATGTACATGGTACAGGAGAAGAGTGTCTTGGCCAAGCTGGCAAACGTGGGGCCCCAAAGTGGCCAGTCCCACCCCCTCTTTGGTGGAAGGGGATTATAGCAAGGGCAGCTGTGGGGAACTCTTCTTGCCACAACGGGCCAGTAATGCTTGCAAAACAGACCCTGCATGGGTTTCTGTGTCCCAGACGTTAGTTTCATTAACAGGCACTCAGGAAGGAGAAACTCTATGTTGACTCCAGCATGTAAACTACCAGTAGAGAGAAGTTATTAATTGAAGACACTGCCAATGATGCAGTCTAACCAAAGAGCGGACAACAGAGGACTTTGGAGTTTGAAACACACACACAAACACCCTGAAGCTCTAAGCCCCATGGCACAAGCTGGGAGTAGAGACCAACACCAGAAGCTTTTAGGCTACACGCTCCTGATGGCTGCCAGGCCCGGCAAACATGCTTGGTTACAAGTTAGAGCAAAAGTCCCTGAGCGCATCTGTCATTTCCTGAGTATAGAGCGAAAGATGCAAAACGCCAGGTGCTTTCCTGTGATGTGTGGGCAGGAAGGGGCGGAGAAGGGGGGCGGGAGGCTGTGAGTTCAGGGTTAGCCAAGGCATGAGAGTTCATCTGGCTGCCGCCATTACAAAAGATTTCCTGAGCATATCCAGTCAGGTACATTTTGAAGTACAGCTTGAACCAAGAAGGAGTCAGATTTCTGGTTCTTACGATGCTACAACTGAAGACCTAGATGTCTGTGAATTTCCAGAGATGCCTAGACCACATTTCTTTGTTTTGTTTTTCAACCCAAGGACGTCCCATGCATCCCCTCTCCACCCACCACATAGAACTTCGAGAAGTGGTTGCACTAGGCAGTGTCTCACACTCAGGCTGCAAATCCCCAATGTTTAACTTGACTCGGACTTTGATCTTTTTAAACAGTCTGCCTCAACCACGACTGGTAGTTCTTCCTTATCAAGGAAACAGAGCAGGGGTGCCTGGCTGGTTCAGTCAGTGGACCATGCGACTCTTGATCTCAGGATTTTAAGTTCGGGCTCCATGTTGGGTGTAGACATTACTTACAAATAAAATCAAAAAAAAAAAAAAAGAAGGAAAGAAAGAAAGAAAGAAAGGAAAGAAAGAAAGAAAGAAAGAAAGAAAGGAAAAGAAAAGCAGTGCAATGGGTTTTCCTATTTTCAGAATCAGCACATTAAGCTAGAAAGCAAATTCTATAGTAGATATGAAGCGTACCATAGTGTGGGGTACATGCTGCCACGCTTTTAAGAAGTTAACAGGATACGTTTAACTCCTGGTGGAATGTAAGAACACTCACCACCTCCCCACCCTTCTCCCTAACCTGTTCACAGTTACAGAGAATAAACTCCTTTTATTTTTGACAAGCGAGGGCAGTGGACTTCCTTTAGAGCTGGAACCACAAGGGGCTTGGGGAAAGTATGCACAACCAGCCTGAGCTGTCATAGAGGAAGGGGTTTGGGGGATGGGCAGAGTTTGTGATCACTGAGCTTCAGGTTATTATTGGTCACATTTCTGGGCCAATCTGCTGGAGTCTTCCATCAGAAAACTCCAGACGTTTCCATTAGAAAATGTCTATGGCTAACCCTCGTGACAATTCAGCCCTAACTCCAAACTAATCAATTTATTCCTTTGGAATCCCCCTTTCTTTAATATCATTATAATAATCCAGAACAATTTTGCATTGTTTTGACTGTTTTATTTGTTCACGCATGTCTCCTTTAATTTTCCAGTGAGCTGTTCGTGATCAGAAAAGCACCAAAGAAATCATCTAAGCATCTCCGTGACAGACTTGGACAGTGATTCAAATATTATTTAAGGCATTAAACAAAATCCTCCAACGTTGTTTCAGTTGATTTCAGGATATAGACTCTCCAGGCATGCCACAGAGATAGAGATCATGCATTTACTATGTTTTAAGGCCCTGTGGGGGGGGGCGCGGGGAGGGCGGGCTTTAACATGTAGTCAGAGTCTTAGACTTTTGGGATCCCTCATGTTTAAATAATAGTTCTTGATTTGAAGAATCTGCAAAGGAAACATAATCCTTAGTATGATTCTTTTTAAAATTGTGGTCAAAATGCCAGATGAAATAGGTTAATACTTTTTGTCAGCTCTGTGGTAGGACAAAGAAATGGTGCCGTTTGACCAAAAGCATGCTTTGGATAAAAGCTTACAAGTGGACAGGAACACAAGTCACTGTCCCCACAGACAGCCCTAGAAATGTCCCCACACACCAGGGAGGAACAGGAGGAACAGAAATGAAATAGCTGGCCAAAGTTCTCTAAGATAAAAGCTGGTGGGAATCTCCATGGAAGATTAGGCTCTGAAAGTGCCCACAGTATATGGCAAGAAAAAGTAGAAAAAGTAGGCTGAGTCTCCCTGTCCACAAGACCACCTCAGGGGGCAACACTTCCTAATCCCAACAAACACTGTAGTCAACACAGGAGGAAGAGTATGACAAAATTTAATATATAATGGAAGAACCTAAATAAGTGACAGATAGAAAACAAGTTTTGAAAAAGAGAAAACAATTTGCTATCCCTGCTGGATATACTGTACCCTCCCCCCAAAAAAATCTTACGAGAGATAGATACCTGTTTCTGTTATGCTTGGTTTAAGCTTTCTTTCTGTCATACCATGGTGATAAGCCTGAACTCAACAAAGGAGAAGAACCATCTCTTTTTTTGTTTTTGTTTTTCATCTATAAAACCCCACCTGAGAGATGGATGACAGGTATACTTTCCAGGATACTTTAAGAATTCCAATAGGTTCCTATTTTGGGGCACTTTTCCAAAATCCTCAAATCCGTGGTGAGAAATTATGATTAAAATCAGATTTTCAGAGTTACTTTTAATACTTTTAGTGCAAATAAGAAGCTTCCTTCTACAGAGGAGCACATTCCACATGTTATGTTGATCTTGACTCCACTGTTCACTGATGACCTGGGAGCTCCCCTCTTACCCTCTGTCTTTTACTGATTTCTGCCACCACCCTGGGCAGCATCAGGGACCTGAGGACATGCCTTTCACACCTTCTTTGGCCGCCTACCTCCCAGTATCCTTGCCTGCACTCCACCTGCATTAACAGCCATCTCCTGGAGCTGGACATTGTTCACAAGTGCTGCTCCATGTCTGAAATCTTCAGCCCTACTCCTCACTTCTGATCACATGCTTCCAGTTCTCACAACCCCGACTCTACCCACATCTTGTTTTTCTGTCCCCTCACTGTCACCTGCCCTTTCCCAAGTAGATCATGTGTCATGATCTATCACTTCCCCACACTTCTCTCAAAACCTTCAACTCCTTTCACCTCTTATCCTTTCCCACAGCGACACAACCACAGCTTTACCTCCACTCAGTTCTGGATGGACCTCCTCTGTTGCTGGCCACTGCCAAAGAAAGTTCTCCAGCTTGCTGCAAGGTGCCAACACCTACCTATGGTCTCTAACCTTGGCTGGGCTCACCTGGTACCTTGGTGATAATCCTTCTCCACATTCCACTCTCCTTCAGACACATACCCCACTCAGACCTTACCCATTCTCTTCAAGCTCCTTCTTCACTAACATTCTCAGGAGAAGATCTTCATGGAAAAATCCAAGGCAGGCAGCAAGTCTTCTCTAACTCACCACACTGCCACAGACCATCTCATCTATATTCAGCCCCAACCTCCAGTCTTCCCTCACTGACAGTGGAAAAGATCTTTGCATCCCTCCTCCTCCTCCTCCCGCCACTGAAAGCAGGTCCACCTGCCAACTTTCTCCAGTCCGTCAGGCTCTCTCTCCCTAGGCTTCCTTGGGGACCACACATTTCTCTCTGTCTCCTTTGGTGAACTCCTTCCTTTCACAATGAGGCATCGAGAGAGAGCAACTATATTCACCACTTAACCATCCCCTGGAGATGCCCATCAATTCCTGACCCTCAACGGAAATGGCTTTTCCCACAGCTGCATGACTTCACGAACACTGAACCCAATACTGACAGCAATATCCTCACCTTAACTTTGCAATATTATTTTATTTATGTTAACAAATGCTAATTTATAAGTAATTTACTTTATTAATAAATATTAATTTCTATTTTTATTAATAAATTTGTTACAAATAATTTAATGCTGGGCTTAATCCTATTTATAAACTTGGCATGGGATGAGGGAAGAGCCAACAGAGAGAAGAGGGTCAAGAGTATAAGAAAGAGTATATAGACAAGCTTCGGCATACAGCAGGGGATTAATATATGGCAGCTATATAAGTGTGAAGAGCATTAGAAGCAATTTTTTCTTTTTAGAAGCAATTTTTGTAAAATGAATCTCAAACCCTCCTCATGGACTTGCCTAAAATGCAAATTCGATCATGGCCCTTTCTTAATGATAATCTTTCGTTGCTTCCCACTGTCCACAGGATGAAGTCCAAGATTTTTAACCTGACATGCCTTGTACTTCACTGACCCAGCCCCTGCTCCTTCACGTTCCAGTATCCCCTACTGCTCATTAAACTACTTACAGGCCACTTGGACACACCATGATCTCTTTGCTGCCAACTCACTCTTTTGTGTCTGTCAAACTCTGACTCATTCTTCAAGAATCAGCTTCAGGGTCAGCTCCTCTGGGCAACCTTCCCTGATCCAAATTGCCTCCCATGTCCTTGCTCCCCCTGGGGGTAGGTGCCCTACCCCTTGGGTGTCACTACACATTCTGTCCCCTGAGTCAGCACCATGTCCTACATAACAATCTTGGACTCTCTCTTCCACATGCCAATCACTGTCCGTATCTGCAGTTCCATTTGCTGGGCATTGTGCCAGCTCTCCGATATACACATTTGTTGAAGGAATGGCAAACGAAAATAGGACTCGGAGAAAACTCTGTAGAGTCAACTGCCTTGTATGGATTGCAGTGAGTATTAGAAGGTAAAGCTAAATGCTGACCTAGCCCTGGGAGTTATGCCCATCAAAATCATGTCCCTCGGCTTACAAATCTGTGAAACAAGAAAACAATTGGTAATATACTTGGACATTTTCAAATGAAATAATACACAGGGAAAAAAGGGACCAATATATATGGTCCAACCTCCATTCCAGTATCTCTCTTTTTAAAAAAATATTTATTTATTTATTTATTTATTTATTTATTTATTTATTTGAGAGACACCAGGGCGGGGTGGGGGTGGGGGCAGAGGAGGGCAGAGAGAGATAGGGAGAGAGAGAATCTCCAACAGACTCGCACTGAGTGGGGAGCCCAACTCGGGGCCTGATCTCAGGACCCTGAGACCATGATCTGAGCTGAAATCAAGAGTTGAACACTTAACCAACTGAGCCACCTAGGCACCCCCAACCCAGTAACTTCCAAATAAACAAGTCATCTTGACAAGTAAGTAATGAGAGGAATATGGGAACTGGGCTCCTAAGTAACAAGCCTATTATATTATTTAAAACTCCTGTAGTACTTTCTAGATGAGAACAAATGCCAAAGGCTGGCTAAATTTCAACTGGCAGGATTATATTCTGCCAACTCACTTCTTCTGCAGGTGTTCAGAGTTGACCCAAAATATCCCTCCAAACCTGGTATTTCTCTGATGGCTACTAAATCCCAGAGTTCACATTTAAGAAGAAAAGCAAACAAGCAAACAAACAAAAAACTCACATTATTGAGATACACTTTATACATCTGAATTCTAAACAGTTCGGAGAATCAAATTATGGTTTTATTTCATCAATTTGCTACTCATAAAATTTAAAGCAATTCATTGGTCACAGGAAGGGAGATATGAGATGACAGATATCAGAGGTCAGAAGTCTTAGTCAGTTAAAATCAAGAACAAAGCAAGTATTTTCTTGAAAAACGTTAAGCCACTTCTACTAACAGACTAAAAAATCCTATTAACTAATTTCTTTGATTTCAACAAAATCCATTTCCATATTCACAGCAGGAAGTTACAAAGTTCGGGCTCTAAGCATGGAAGAGTATAGCTTTTTTTTTTTTTTTAAATGAGCTTGGGGGAAAATATAGAAGACAAACAAGCTTCCCCCAAAGAATGCCTTTAATTGCATCTACAGTAGTTGTGATTATTTCCTGTAATTAAAAACTTGATTTGTCAGCCAAAGTCTTCTCAAATATGAATATGGTCGTTTTTGACTCACAAAAGTTGTCAATGACCTAAGCATCCTAACTGAATCCAAGTGAGAAAAACTTCGGAAAGGTAAAGTGCGGGCTGCTGTTAAATTCAAATCCATAGACACAGATGGGAATTTCGAATTATTTGACTGAATCAAATACAATCATAATCCCCTATCTTTGGCTTAAAGTGAAATAAATAGGCTGACCAGGAAGGTCTTTCAACTGGTGCTAGGTAGAAAAATCGAGAAAGGTTGGGTGGTTTTTATTCATCAATGCTTCCCTTCCTGGAGGGAACAGATTAACTTGGTGAGAAACTACATAACAGAACCTTAGCGCTCAGAGTCTGGAGTAACACAAAATTACCCCAAATTAAGATTTTTTTTAACTTTGCCTCAGAGAATGCAAAAATGTCTCAGAAAGACTCCTAAAGTCTCCAAGTCAGAATCAGCAAAGGGTAAAGAGGATATTAAGGGGATAATGTCCTTAAAACTTTCTGCCTCATTTCCCATCAAATTAAATCTATAACAATACCTCCCACTGAATCTTCCTTCCTGAATTGTAAACTTCTACAAGTAAGGTCCTTGTCTGGCCCATTTGATGTGTGCAAATATATGTATTTGCTGAAACTAAGGTTGAAACTAAGTGAATAAATCTAACCTGTACTAATGGAGGAAGGGTAAACCTTATTCTAAACTGGTAAGAAGTCTTGTAAAATTAAGACGTTGATGATAGAACTTAAAGTCTCTTAAAATACACAGGGTATTTTGGTTGTAAAAAATAAGCAAAATGATACAGAGAACTCTTAAAACTTAATACTAAGGAAAAACAATTAAAAATGGGGAAAAGATCTTCACAGACATCTCGCCAAAGAACACACAGATGCCAAATGAGCATACTGAAATTATGCTCAACAACATTTGTCATTAGGGAACTGGAAATTAAAACAACAAAGAGATACTACTACACACTTATTAGAATGGCTAACATACAAAAATCTGACAATACGGATTGCTGGCAAGAATGCAGAGCAACAAAAACTCTCATTCATGAATTCAAAATGGTTCAGCCACGTTGGAGGACGGTTTATCAGTTTTTTTATGAAGCTAGACACAGTCTTACCATACAATGCAGCAATCTCGATCCTAGGCATTTACACAACTGATTTGGCAACTTACAAACAACTGTACAAACAACTCCTCACTACTGTCGATGATAGTTTATTCATAATCTCCCAAACTGGAAGCAATAAGGTTATCCTTCAGTATGTCAATGACACTGTGGTACTCCAATAATAAACCATTATTTACCAATAGAAAGTTATCGAAGCAACAAAAAGACATGGATGAATCTCAAATGTCTGTTGGCAAGGGAAAGAAGCCAGGGTGAAAAGGTTACATGGGGTATGATTCCAATTATATGACATTTCAAAAAGGCAAAACTACAGAGATGATAAAAAAGACCAGTGGTTGCTGGGAATTTGGCCAGGAGGGAGGAGAGCAGAACAGGTAAGGGACTGGGAATTTTTTTTAGAATGGTAAAACTACTCTGTAGGATACTGTAATGCTGGGTACATTACCCTACACATTTGTCAAAACCCACAAAACTTTAAAGCACCAAGGGCAAACTTTAATGTGTATAAATTTAAAAAAATCATTTAGGAGTCTGGGAGACAGCAGGATAAAATACAGAATGTGACAAAACAATCTAACTGCATTACCAATGTAGGAAACAATCTCACTGCAGGAGTGGGGGAGGTGCTAACCTAATTAACTTTGGGAAGGAGTGAAATCCGTAAAACTAAAGACAGAAGAAACTGTATATAAGCACTGTACTCTAGTTGATAAATTCATTCCCTAGGGCACTGGCTAATGTTCTGATACCATTAGTCATGTATACTGGAAGTGAATGTTCAAATAAATGAATGACAGATGTGGGAGGAGGGTTTCTCCTTGTTGAAGTGGGAGGGTTATAGATGAGCAAGGGGGAGAATCATCCATGTGGTAATGGATGACAGCTGGAAACATCGGTATGAACTCATGTTCAGCTTAACACCCATACTGATGACTACATACAGAAATGTCAGAGATATGTATATTTCGTGGGTTAATAGCCACACATAAATTTCCCTGCTATGTCACGAAGAAACCCTAAAAGAAGCAATCCCCCAGGAGCAAAAATCAAATCTTGGTCTCTAATACTATGTTCCAATAAAAGGAACCATAATTCCTTAGTGAGATGGCTGGTTCTAGGACTGTGGCAGAAAACACATAAGATGAATCTGGAATATATTTTAGTGCCATATATAAAGAAGATCTCAAAACACACACACACACACACACACACACACACACACACAGATAGGAGTCTATCAAAGGAACCAACAGAAAGAGTTCCAGTGGCCAAAGATGCAGCAATTTCAGCAACACAATAAAGTAGTATCAGATATCCAAAGTATAAATAAATATCCATGAGTCCAAATGGATATAAACAAGTGATTAAATAAATAAATGGGGAAGAAGAGACAAAGTTCTCATATGCAGAAGAAATACAAATAATTTATGTAAATAAATCAGTTGACCTTGGGCATAGTGACTTTTTAGATGTAACACCAAAGGCATGATATATGAAAGAAGTAACTGACAAGGTGGACTTTGTCAAAATGAAAAAAACAAAACAAACAAACAAAAAAACCCAATGTCAAGAGAATGAGAAAACAAGCCACAGACCAGAAGAAAACATTTGCAAAAGACATATCTGATGAAGTACTTATTATCCAGAATATATGAAAAACTTCTAAAACACCAACAAGAAAACAGAAAACCCAATGAAAAATTAGCCAAAGATTTAGGTGTCTGGGGTGCCTGGGTGGCTCAGTCTGTTAAGCATCTGCCTTCAGCTCAGGTCATGATCCCAGATCCTGGGATGGAGCCCCGCATCAGGCTCCCTGCTCAGCGGGAAGCCTGCTTCTCCCTCTCCCACTCCCCCTGCTTGTGTTCTCTCTCTCACTGTGTCTCTCTGTCAAATAATCAATAAAATCTCAAAAAAAAAAAAAAAGATATCTCACCAAAGAAAAGACACACATGGCAAACAGCATGTGAGTAGATGTGCCCCCTCATGTGTCATCAGAGAAATGAGATTTGAAACCACAATGAGATACCATGACACACCTATGAAAATGGCAGAAATCTGAACTCTGATGACACCAGATGCTGGTGAGGATGTGGAGCAACAGGAACTCTCCTTCCTTGCTAGTGAAAATGCAAAACGGTAGAGCCACTTTGGAAGAACAGTTTGGTGATTTCTTTTAAAACTCAACAGACTCTTAGAATATACTAGAGCAAGTGTGCCCTTTGGCATTTACCCTGAGGAGCTGCAAACTTATGTCTACACAAAAACCTGCTTATGGGGCGCCTGGGTGGCTCAGTCAGTTAAGCGTCTGCCTTGGGCTCAGGTCACAGTCTTGGAGTCCGGGGATCCAGCCCCACATCAGGCTCCCTGCTCAGCGGGGAGCGTGCTTCACCCTCTCCCTCTGCCCCACCTGCTGCCTGCTCACATGTGCTCCCTCCCCTCTCTCTCTCTCTCTCTCGTGTGCGTGTGCGCACACTCAAATAAATAAATAAGACCTAAACAAAAACAACAACAACAAAATCTGTTTATGGACATTTACAGAAGCCAAAACTTTGAAACAGTTAAGATGTCCTTCAGTGGATGAATGAATTAATGTGCCAGGGGACATCCAGGCACTAGAATATTACTCAGCACTAAAAAAAAAAAAAAAAAGTTATCAAGCTATGAAAACACGTGAAGGAAAATTAAATGCATATTACTAAGTGAAAGAAGCCAATCTGAAAAGGTTACATACTGTATAATTACAACTCTATGACATTCTAGAAAAGGCAATGCTATAGAGACAGCAAAAAGATCAATGGTTATCAGGGGCTGGGAGTAGGGAGGACAATGATTGGACAGAGGACAGAGGATTTATAGGGCAGGGAAAATAGTCTGTATGATCCTGTAATAGTGAATACATATCATTATACATCTGCCCAAATCCTTACAATGTACAACACCAAAAGCAAACCATAATGTAAGCTGCGGACTTTGGGTGATTGTGATGGGTCACTATAGGTATATCAGCTGTAACAAATGTACCACTCTGGTAGGGGATGTTGACAACTGGGGGACACTGTGCATATGTGGGGGTGAGGAAGATGTAGGAAATCTCTGTACTTTACTCTCGATTTTGTTGTGAAGCTAAAACTGCTCTAAAAATTGTCTTAAAAAAACCCCCAAATTTTGGGGTGTCCGGATGGCTCAGTCGGTTAAACATCCAAGTCTTGATTTCAGCTCAGGTTATGGTCTTGGGGCCGGGAGATCAAGCCCCATGTTGGGCTCCACACTCAACCAGGAGTGTGTTTGAGATTCTCTCTCTCTCTCCTGTTTCTGCTCCTCATCCCCCGACTCAAATGAAAAAATCTTTTAAAAAATTTATTTTTAAATGCATCAAACAAGTCTCATTTGAGGGAGAGTACATAAAATACCTGACTAGTACTCCTTCAAATCACCAAAGTCATTAAGAACAAGGAAAGTCTGAGAAACTGTCACACCCCACGAACAGCCTAAGGAGACAGGACAACTAACCGTAATGTGGGTTCCTGGAACAGAAACAGGATATTAGGTAAAAACTATGGAAAGCCGAATAAACTGTAGACTACAGATAATAATATAATAATAACATCAACACTGGTTATCAATTGTGACAAATGTACAATGTGAGATATTAATAATAAGGGGAACCCTGTGGGGGGTATATGGGAACTGTAGTACTTTGTAATTTTTTCTGTAAATCCAAAATTATTCTAAAGTAAAAAGTTTTCAAAAAATACAGAAATGAAGTTTAGGGGCACCTGGGTGGCTCATCTGGTTAAGTGCCTGACTCTTGATTTCGGCTCAGGTCATGCATGATCTCAGGGTCGTGGGATTAAGCCCCACGTCAGGCTCCATGCTCAGTGGGGACTCTGCTTGAGATTCTCTCTCTCCCTCTGCCTCTGCCCTTCCCCCCCCAAATAAATAAATAAATAATTTTAAAATATATAGAAATCAAGTTTTGAAGATTACATTGTTTCCTACCAAATACTGCCTATTGGCAGTCTAGTTTTAATAAATTAAAAATGCTGATTTGAAATAAGCTATCAATATACCAATCTAAGGAATATTGTCCTTCACATGTATTGAGATTATCCTATTTGAATATAGGGTAAGTCCACCTTTGCACCCCAGACTATTCCAAAAATGGCAGCAGAGCAAAAATATTTTGCTTCTTTTGATTTTGTTACCTTTCTGCAGACGTTATTTTGTCCTTAAAACATGGAATCTCATTCCTTGCCAACTCAGGCAAGTCATGGGCTCAGTCCTGTTTAGAATTCCTTAGCACGAACCACATGCAACTGCAGATTTTGGCCTATTTCTGACATGTGTAAATGTCCATGTAAATGACTTCAACACTGTAAGTCAATCACGAGTGGCCAATGATTTCTTCGCTCATGCCCATTTAATGAAGCCTCCCTAAGAAAATCAAATCATGAAAACCCAAAAGGAAGGGGTCCAGAGAGCTTCTGGGTTGGTGAACCAGAACCCCTGCCCAGGTACCTGTGCAGGGCTCCAAACTCCATGTGGACAGAGCATCTTTGCTCCTGATCTCTTCATCTGGCTATCAATCCATAGCTTTTAATATATACTCCGTGATAAACCGGTAATCCAGTGAATTAAAAAAAAATTCCTTTCTAGAGAAGCGTGAATATGATCACCAGAGCACAGGGAAACCACATCTACTTCCTCAAACCTAATCCCATGAGCCCAAACTCTCCATCATGTAAAAAACAGTAAGGGCCTGGATGTCTATTTGATCTCAGGGAGTCATTTCTTCACCAAGATGAGTCTTCACCGAGCCTTGAATACCATGAATTTTCAAATTAGATTTTAAAAAATCAAACATCAAACCTGGAGATTCAAATGACGGACTTTCCTTAGAACATGAGGGCTGCAATCACCAGATGAACTTGAGCCTTCTCCATACCTCTCGCCATTTTTTCTGTCCATTAGTAATATTATTCTCCCTTTTTTACCATAATAATGTGTTTAGCATGTAACTTTTTCCCTCTGGCACTAAAAAAAGAAGAAAAAGGCTTTATCTGGAGTTAATTGGTGACTTTTTTTTTCATTTTAGATTTATTACATTTTAGTTTTATAAGTTTTCACATAAATTTCAGATTCTTAATGATAGACTCTAATTTAATGACTTTAATTGTAATAAAGTAAATATTTTAATAGCTATTTATATTTAATATGCAGAATTCATAAGCCCTTGGTTTGGAATATCTTTCTCATACGCTATTTTGCAAAAATCCTTCATTCCTTTCACAGACACTTAATTTTCTAGATAAAAATTTCCACATACTCATTAATCAGCAATACCTCCCTGTTGAATGGTAACACCTCCTCTTGATTAATATTGTAGAGTGTATAGTGATGTGTTAAAGACAATCATGACTGAACCAGACACCACCGACACCAAAGGACTTTGAAATCAAGGATGCTACTATGCTCCGGGCTCCAGCAAAGTATATAATGGACACTGCAAATTTTTGGGGGTACATCTACAAAACACAGACGTAAGGGACCAAAAGGAGGAAGGGTAAGTCCCTAATTCCAACCCTGCCTTTTCCCCAATCCTCACCATGCATTTGAGCCCACCCCCAGAAGAGTCAACTGTCTCAACTCTTCATTAGTGCTCCTTCACACTCAGCAATCTCCAAACTCTTTTTTTCATTTCTAAACAAAGAGGTCGGTGGCCAACTGATGGGAGTATCTACTTAGTGTGACACTGTAAAGCATGCTGGTGGTAACACCCAATTCATTCTACAAGGAGGATCTGGTTGTTGGAATGAGTGGACTCAAGAATCATCGAGCTTTGGATCAATCCTGATTTTCGAGAACATATGTCATGGCTTGAGCTAGCATTCATGGTTTACAGTAGCCAATGGCCACCTAAGTGTGATGGAGCCAGGTGCTGCACTGGCTTCTGATACATCAAAGCCATATATCTGAGGGAGTAAAACCAGGAGCTCATTCACCCACAGTGGTAAAATCCTTAAAGGTAGAGATTACTACCTTGAAGGTAGTTTTCCTATTGATTAGAGGATCCTGGGTACTTTATCAATTACGTGGCTAATTAATGCTTTTTGGTGGAGATGGTGACAGTTATGACGTGCTACATATCCAGCTAAGATTCTCAACTGAATGAAACAAACAATGGACTCTTGTTGTCCATCACAAGTTAACCTGGCATCTGGTATAAGTAAGACAGAAGAATGGTAATTATTCCTAAAGGTGTTACGACAAGGTAATTGTACAGTTATTACTTGAAGACAAGGAACTCTAAAGTTGGGGTCTGCTAGGCATCAGCAAGGCGATCAGAGCTGAAATACAATGAATTTTCAGTTTTAAGAGGATGTGAATGAAGTTAAAAACTGATATCCCTTATTCTGATGACTTGAGGATGTGCTTAGGAAATGTTGACAAATTTAAAAGGTTAGAGTGTGCCAAAAGATCCCACTTTTGTCTAAAAATATCTGTGCATAGGTCAAATGCTGAAAATTACAAACAAAGATGTTAACGTGGATTATTTCTTGGGGATGGGACTAGGAGGGAATATTTTTCCTATTTGTCCCACATTTTAACCAGAATAAAGAAGATTTTAAAGGTTAGTATTTATGCCATTCCACAAAACCTAGTGCTGTCCCCCCTAACAAAACTGAATCTTTGGATTCAGTACAATTCCATCTGAAAGGCGTATTATGGTAGGCGGGATGGATCAGAATAGAAAGGAGGCACACTCGGATATAGAGTGTGGGAGGGTCAGAATGCAAGCCCTCACACCCACGGCATAGGCAGATGCTGGCAAGATGACTGATGGCTTTCAGGAAAGCCCACGGCGTTTCAGTAGTCTGTCCAAACAGACGAAACTGGGGAACTGCTCCCATCCATCATGTATGAGCACAGATATCCTGGAGAAGGCCACAAAGCTGCCTAAGACTCTGGAAAGAGTGTGCACGGCCTCTTAGTCTGCAGAGCCTCAAACATAAATAAAGGATGGAGCACCACCTCATCTCCAACCTGTTTGTTAGTCTCTAATTGTATCGCCAACACAGGCACTATAAATTAGCAAGATGTTAAATCCCTTCATGTTATGGTGCCATTAACTTGGAAACTGAGGCACAGTGGGGGATTTGGGCATAGGGCCTTCTAGTCTGAGTTACCTTGCTGAGAAATTAAAGTGTGTGTTGGACACAGCATTCATTTTATATTCTTGGCTTTCTGTAAGATCTAGATCATTAACTGTGCCAATTTCCTCTGCAGAAACTACTTTAAATAAAGTGTCTCAAATAGAAATGCAATTTGGAGATAATAAGATACGAGTCAGTTTTTCAAAGACGGAACATAGTTTTCCCAGTGTGCATTTTGAATGGTTCTGTATGGCCTTTCCTGACCCAGGGACTGAAGCACAGCCTTTTAAAAATGTTAAACTGAACACTAGTGAATGCTAAGAAGTCTCTTTTCTTGTGCACACAGAGAACATATCCTCATTGCTAATCATACAGGAAATCTTTGCAAAGCTGAGAGGTGAACATAAATGCCGAGAATCCCAAACCTTAATTTTGATTCCTGTACCCTTTCTGTAAACCTGGAGAGCTCCAGAGGTTTAAATTAAAATGTCCTTCATATTATTGAGAACACTTATACAATTAAAAACAACTGTATTTACCTACAGAATAAAGCCCTCTTGGTTCTATTTTATTTGCAAAGTAAGAGATGCAAGTGAAGCATGACTAGGAGAGCTCAAATCGTACACCCTGAGAGATAAATTTCACAATCCCCTAAGGAACAATGTTTGATCACTGAATTCTTCTGCACTTAGACATTAGATTTGCTATTGCTGAGTCTTGAACTATGCAAATAATTTCCCTCAAAAATGTCTTACTTTCTTAGAATATTCTGTCTTTATAAAGTCCTCCTATGTTTCTAGAAAATTTGCTTTACTGCAATACAGTTTTCGGTTTTTTACTAGCTAAAAAATGAAAAAGAAAAAGAAAATTCCCTAACCTTTCTGTTTAACTAAGCAAAACTGGTAAAATGCAAAGAAGTCTCTGAGAAAGTTCTCAATTTTGCTGGTGGTGCCTCACTACATACAGGGTCTGTGCTACTACCACATCTCCTTGCTGGGCCCACTCCCCTTGGCTATCCCACCCACTCCCTGGATTTCAGATGATCCATTTGCAGGTCACTCTCAAATCAATCCCTCTAGCTCACCTCTCTCTCCCGGGCTTTACCCTGTGTTGTGGACATCTCCCCTCTAATGTCCTATGCAATCCCAAACACAGTAGCCAAAACCAAATTCCTTTTCTACTTCAACCTCTCAAACGACTCCCTCACCTTGTGGAAGACACCATAATCCATCCTGATGACTATGCTAGAAACTGGAGTCCCTTGACTCCTCTTTTCTCCTTCCTCCCTCACCTCCATCCTCCCTCTACCCACTTCCAACTGGGTCCTGTTACACCTGTGCTCAGGATCTTGAACCTTGTTCGGTTCCACTAAAGACCCATGTTCTCTTCCCTCCAGGCCTTCTAGAAGCCCAACCCTCTCTCTTTCATCTGCTACCTCATCTTTCACAGCTCGGTGGAGATATTTCCTTTTCGACAAAAAGTTTCCTACCCCCACAAATACGGCTTAGAAACCCCTTCTGTGTGTCCTCAGGCTGCCAACTTCTTTTATCACAGAACTTCTCACAGTCTATTTTAACTACCTGTTTGTTTGCTGTCCCACTAGAATGTAAGCACCAGGTTACCCTGTCTCTTTTATTCCTCTGGTCTCCCTAGTGCCTAACATAACACCCAGAACAGAGTCAGCAGCCAAACATCCACTGAATGGATGAATGAGACTCATTATAAGGGTGCTGCCACTTACCTAATGCCCGCTGCATGGTGGCAACCTGCCTGCCAGATGCTTCAAACAGATTATCTCTCCTCCACATGACTCTACGAGCTCTGTATTATTTTTGAACATTTCACACATGAAGGTCAGTGGAATTAAACAGCTTTCTCTAAGTCACACAGCTCATAAGTGAATTGCAAACCAGGCCTTAGTAGTTTCAAAAATTCCTGCTTATCTCCCCGCAAACACTGCCTCTCCCTGAAGCCCGTGCACAATGACCAGAGTTCTATGCTTTGGGCCTCACAGAGTCATTCTAATCCATCTTCTACCTGACAGCCATTCACAAGTGAAGACTTGGTAGAAGCTGCTGGTTCCACTCACCCTTCGCACCCCCACAGTGGCTTGAACCCCTGCCCTTCTCCATTGGTGCTTACCGCCCACCCCAAAGTGGCTCATCAGGGCCCTGCTTCTCCTGGCTGCTTTCACACAGCGTCACCCTGCTTTAAAGCATCTTTAAAGCGACAGCTTCCTCCACCGCCAAGACCACGCACCCACAGGACAAAAAGCAGAAACCACAGAGCTGCCGTCCCAAAGCCCCACGAAGTGAAGCCAGCGCGTGCTGTTTTATTGGAGGGGACACTGAACTCAAGGTCTGGTGGGCACAGTGCTGCTGCTGCCCTGTGACACTTGTCTGCCTCAGGGAAAGGGGAGAGAGAGAGAAGACAGGGGAGAAATGCAAGTAGTGGGTAGGTTTCCATCTTTCCATTCACAGGCTACTGGGGGCAGTGCTTCCCCCACTCTGCCTAGGAGGGTTCGCTCTGGAAGGGACGCCTGTCACAGATGGAGGGCTGGCCGCCCTAAATACGGGATCCACTCCAGGTCTACCTCAGAAACATATGAAAAATCATAAATTCAGGGGCGCCTGGCTGGCTTAGTTGGTAGAGCATGTGACTTTTGATCTCGGGGTCCTGAGTTCAAGCCCCACGCTGGGTGCAGGGCTTCTGAAAAATAAATAAATAAATTTGGCAATCCGGAAAAGCCATTTCCTGGAATGAACAGATCCAGGCTAAGAGTGGATACAATCCATCTTTGAGAAGTCACCTCCTTTTAATCAGGTTAGAGGTAAGCCTTGGTTGGAGCGAAACAAAGATTTCCAATCTACAAAACTAGGGATGGGACTGAAGGGGAACAAAACATTGGAACACTGGTTTAAAACTTTTTGACAAATTCAAACCCAGATTTCCATAGGATTTAGCAGCTACTCAGAACAGTAAGGGATGCTCTCAAACCTAGCAGAACTACATGGAATTTGAAGTCTTTCTGTCTTTTACATTTCTGAAAAGACCTTTTTTCAAAGGATATCAAAGCTGAAATGCCATGTAATTTCCTTTGTGTTTCTGCGATCTGTTCGATGACATCAATAAGATGGATATTCAGCAAATAGCACCGAACTCCCTTTGTCCTATTATTAGAATAACATGTAAAATGATATGAAATGAAACAGCCCTGATTCCAATGACCTTGCAGCCCAATTCAATCACAGTTTCACTAAAGAAGAGCAAAATCAACAGCACTCAAGCTGTGGAATTTATGAATTAGATTCAGCCTCTCCTCCAGACTGAGACAGGCCTGGCTGGACAGAGAAATGGTGAGGACTGGGGCAGCATTTGCCTCCCCCTTAATATTCATGACAACACTGTCAAGTTCACCGGAGGGCTGAATCTGGAAGAACAGGTTAGAAAAGCATATCCATACAAGCCAAGAAGGCAGGAGCGATGGGCAGGAGACTCCTGCTAGAGTGCTACAGTCTGCGCCCGTCACATTAAAATTGCAAATAAACACTGCTTTGGAAAATTCAATCAAAAACCAAATGACACTGATGCTAAAAATCAACAAAGCCAGTAGCATCAATCTCACCTGTATTTTTTTTTTCTGGTCGCAAATTTTTTTTTACTGAGGTATAACTGACAAAAAAAAATTGAGATATTTAAAATGTATATGTCATTCACCATTAAGCATCGTAAGCAAAGGCTTAATGGGAAGGAAAGCTACCAGAAACTACCGTATTATTATACAATGAATTCTCCTTATTCATAGATTCCATATTTGCAAACTCACCTACTTGCTGAAATGTATTTGTAGCCCCTACATTAATAACCCCAGAACCCCAGAACCTCTGCAGTCTTTCACCGACATGCGAAGGAGCCCACCTCGACCTGATGTCTAACACGGCCACATTCTGCCTTCTTGTTTTAGCCCACATGCTGTAAAAAATCCTTTCTACAGACTGTTTAGTGCCATGTTTCCCTTTTTTTTTTTTTTCTCCTGCGATTTCACCATTTAAAATGGCCCCCAAATGTGTTGAAGCACTGTCTGGATTCCTACATGCAAGAAGCTCTGTGATGTGTATATGGACAAGAAAGTTGTCTTCGATCAGCTTTGTTCAGGCATGCTTCACAGTGCTGTCGGCCACAGGTTCAATGTTAATGAATCACCAATGCATATTACACAAGGTGGTTTTAACCAGAAATACATATAAAACAAGGCTTTGTGTTGACTGGCTGGCAAGAATGTTGTGACCAGAGGCTTGTAGAAACCTAACCTTGTATTTCCCACTAAGTAAATCCAGTATTTTCTGATAAATTCAGTATTCACCTAGTCAGTGTTTTCAGCCATTTATAGAACACAGCTACTGCAAATAACAAGAATCCACTGTGTTTTCAAATTACATGAAAAACATCACCAATATGTAAATATAGTAGGACCTGGAGGGGGGAAAGCAAAGGCTATTTACAGGTCGTGGGGTCATGTTTGTTACTTTTTTGCAGATTTATGAATTTGACAACTGCTGATCACTGGCTTATGTTGGATACTCATGTGGTCTTCTAAACTGTGACGTTTTATTAGAAATCAGTCATAATCATTATGATTAACTCCTAAACATAAAGTGTATTTTCATCTTAAACCACCGGCAAAATGGGACTTCCTCGAAATGAAAATTCCACAGGTGCACTGCTCATATTCCCTGGGGAGTTAAGGCTTCAGGACCTCAAACCTAGTCTTACCCATCTGCAGACGAAGACTAGGACATGCTCACTCTGCAAAGCTGCTCTTTACCTAAAGCAGTAGGAAACCTTAGTAGGCTGCTGCTTCAACCGGGAGCATTATACTTAGTCCATCAATGCTCCGGTCTAGGCCACATGGCCTTTGCAATCCAAGACCTACTTTTTCCTGGAAATCTAAACTTCAACAACTTGGTTATTAGAAGAAAAACAGACAAATTCTCTTGATTGTAGACTGAGGACCAGTTCCTTAACACAATGTTAACACCTTTGTTGCCATTTACTTTTGTCTGATTTGGGTACCGCTTTGTTAAATCGATTCTCAAGGTTTTTAAAAGAAAGCAAGAGTTGGATTTTCTTATCACCACATCTTAGAAAGCAACTGTTATCTCCCCCCAAATTACCCAATGATATTGGACCAATGTGAAAATAAGCATCAGTCACCCTCGGGTCTTCCCCTGACTTTAAAGTTTCCAGTTATTTGCATAAGATCTATTCACAGATATGTGTGCTGTTAGAATTAGTCTTGATGATATGCGGACCACAAACCATTACCTTATTATTTATGAGATTTCAGTTGTTTTTTGGCTTAAGGTACGTATTTTTAATTCATTCATACTGTATTAGAAATTCTGCTGCACTAAATGTCTACTCCGGTCAAGCGTAAGATCTTACAATTTTATGTTTGGGATTATTATCCACATTCTTAAACTGAGTTAAGGAAGAATACATGCCATGTCACCCTCAAAGACAATGTGGGGTTCTAATTAAGCATGTGGTGTGGGACAGTTGTACCCAGAGAGGAGCAAAGGGTCTTTGTGAGGGATCCTCATTGCGTTGGGTTAGCAAGCTGCATGTGAGATGCTCTGCATGTCATTTGCCTCAAGTACTCCAAAAGGAAGAACTCAAAAGCAACCACGGAAGCATGAAAGGGAAGCTGCAAGGGTGTATCTCGCTTCAGAGAAGACATTACTGCCTGGCGTGGCCTAAGAATGCCTCTAGAGAAAGAGGAATGAGACAAAGAGAAATACTTAACTTGGTGTTTATTTTTCAAGTGTTCTTCCCTGTTCACACTTTGCAAAAGTTAATAAGAGTCTGATCTCTTGATAGGAACCACAGGGAACTTTACCAATCTCTCAACATAATTCTTACTGTCTCGCTCCCTTGCATTGGGCAAAACGAGGCATCTTACACACACAAAAATGCCAGCTTCTCTCTTATGTATTCGGTGTGTCTAAAATAACTCACAGAACATGAACTAATTTTTCATATTCTTTTCTTCACAAAGGCTGCGCTCCATAAATAGTCAACAGACCAATTGTCTAAGGGGCAGAAGGGCGTAGACTTTTACGAGATGGGAGTCCCCTGACATTCCTTCAGCAGTCAGAGACTTCTTTCTCAGAGCCTGCATCCCAGAGAAAGAATCAGACTAAAAGCTAGTCCCATGTTTGCTCTTTTCATTAAGACTTTTCAAAGAACACTTTATTCGAATGTGCATTTAGAAGAAAAGGAAAGTTAAGAATTTTTCCTCCAGGCAAATAACTCATAAGGGGAAAAAAAAAAACCTTCAACATGATTTATTTCACAGGGATCACTGAGGAGGGTGTGGAAACAGATCTCTGATGAAATTCCAGGATGGCTGTTAATGGTTGCCTTGAAAAAAAAGTAAAAAAAATTTCAAAGACCATTATTAAATAAATCCATTACTATCGTCACAGCTATCTCAATTTAGCTAGAATGTGGCGAGATCTTGCGGATGTACGTTCAATTTGACTGGACTTGGACAGTCAACTTCAGTATTTTACTCTCAACAATGATGGAGTGAGTTGGTGAAGGCAGGGCTCCCCAGAACATGGTTCTGGAAATTTATGCTCTTCTCAGTGGGTTGCTCACTCAAGGAATTCTGGAATTAAAGAAACCTCAGACATTGTTTCATCCTGCATACCACTTCGACATTCTTTCCAACAGGTAAGATTACCAAAATCAAAAAATAAATAAATAAATAAATAAAAAGTTAAGGGACTGAGGTCACACATGGAGTTGGAAATAGGATTGGGCTAGACTGGAGCCCTCTTGCCTCCTGGCCTGGGGCTCCTAGTGCCATCTTGGGCCTGCAGGGAGCGTCGCTGCCATCCTGAAGTGGGTAGTGACTTTCCTGGTGGTTCCTCCCTGTCTAATTTTACTACCTAGACACATAACATCTATTACAGGGATGGGACCCTAATCGTATGGAGAGAAAGGAGCCGGAGAGAAGTTCTAATGTCACTGCTTGGTTAAGGCATGTTATCTCCTGACCCCAGACCCCTCCACACACCCATCACCACATTTTTCACTCGTGTGAGTGTCCCCACGAACCCTGGTCTCTCCGTCCTTCTTGTGGCCAGCCTAAAACAAAGGCGAGCTCTGCATGAACCTGACAATAAGCATTATTTTATCTGGTAAGAGCGCAAGTCACATTTTTGAATGAAGCAATTTTCATGGAAGAGGTTGACGGGGGAGGTATCCAAGGAATATATAAAGGCTGAATGAGCTATACACAGGGGAAAAGTTTGTTTAAAGGACTCTGTGTGTAAAATTTCATTACCCCTATTCTTTATTCCCTTAATCAAAAGCAAGTAATAACTGATGGAATGGTTATCCTTAGCACCAAATTAGTACCTGTGATCTAGAATCTCAACCAAGATTCAGACAGCATGCTGATTAAATTGAGAGACTTCCCCAAAATCTACTGCCACTATACATCATTCTTAGAGAAGTGATTACAAAACCCCATTTAGCTGGAGTGCCTTACAAAAATATCTGTTAATATTTTCCCCTTCAGAATGACATATTTTATGTCAATCAAAACAGATAATAATCCTAGAATTAAATGGCATTTTTTGTAATGTTGAACTAAATTGAAAAAGAAAGCTTCAAAAGTACTTTGAAAGTAGAACCAAACTGGTTCTACTTTCAAAGTACCAATTAAAGGAAAAATTATAGGCAAATTAAGAATACGCTTTTTCCAATGACACTGAACCTCAGTCATTTTCTCCACAAGGATTTGAAAACCCTATAATTCTCACAGAAGCCTGGCAATCTCACCCATTTTCCCTCAGAAGAATAAATAGAGAGCTATACGTTGTGGCTTGTAGTTCAAAGACATACTGCTTTAAAATGGAGATGTGCGGTGGGGGGCGGTGACACATGCCAGGATTACTCTTGCATATCTTAGAAGGAAAGAAGGAAGGAAGGAAGGAAGGAAGGAAGGAAGGAAGGAAGGAAGGAAGGAAGGAATCTAAGCTACACTTCTCAATGCAGTAGCTTCATTTATCACCATTATTTTTCATGCCTGCTAATTGGCGAAAAGATGAAAATAACAAAGATGCCATTCTTCATGCAATTTAGTGACTGTATTCTATTTCAATAGAATGCGTGCACATGAATTGCCTTCAGAGTGATGGAGGAAGTCTGTAAGTATTTTAGCAGCCCGCTTGTAACAGAAGAGCATCATCGGAACCTGGTAAGTGGGTAAATGTGAACCATCTACTCGTGTAACTGTCACAGAGCTGGAAGGGACGGAGAAGCTCTGCGACCACCCTTACTCTTTACCTCAACAACAATCTTGGGTGTTGATCCAGGATAAGCATTCAAAATGTGAAAGATCTACTCAAAACGATTATGAAGATTGTTCTCTTTTAGAAATGAAGGAATGTATTAATGATTTTCCATTACCCACACCTTCCTTCCCTAGTGAAGGAAAGAGACCAGACCAGCGACATGGGCAGACCTGGAACCAGAGCTTAGCAATCTATGTCCGTCACCCACCGCTATCCTCCCCCACCAACCCCCTCCCACTGCAACATCCCAAGCTGGGGGACTCTCTTCCCTACTTGCACTGATTTGGGCGTGGGTCTACAGCAGATGATGAGATGAAGGGAAGAGATGAGGGCTACTCGCACCATCTCTTAAAGCCACAGAAGTGAGATTTATTTAGTATTTTATATAGCACGGGGCCCCAAACTTTGGCAGGGGGGATGGTTTGGCACTCTTCTACTCCTACAAGTATCTCCTTGATAAGTATGTGCATTGTCTGAACATACCACAGAACTTGAGGCAACTAAACATATCCTCCTGTGGTAGGTTGCACAGAACAAAGGTCAAGGGCTCTTTGTTCCAGAGCAACATTTCTCTGAGAGAAAACCAACCCCACACATTTTGTCTTCAGAGTGATAAGCCCCCAGTGAGTGGGTGCTCAGATCCAAATATTAGCCTTCATGTTTCTGCCAAAGTACAATTTGCTGTACGCTTTTTTGATGAATGTTTGAAGCAGTCCTTTTTAAAAATGGACGAGTCTTGGCAGGAGGTTAGCAAGTCAATTAATTGGCAGGGAGAAAGTATAGTGCAGTTTTACACCTCATTTTAAAGAGTGATTTCAATTATAACAGGTTGTTGACATATTGTACACATGGAACTGTTAGTCTGCCCAGTTTTATGAAAATCCAATATAGGAAATCGGACCTTTCTTTCCAGATGAACTAGGGAGTGATGATTCGCCCCAGAACCCTTCCCTGTTCATAGACAGCATCTTGTTTCTGCTTTAGTTTTTTTAAACTGTGTCTCCCCTGGTAACTCACTGTTAGTCTCAGTGCACTGATGATTAACTAACTGCTAAAAAAGGGGGTTTTAGGGCAGAATAAGAGAGCTAAAGGGTGAGGAGCTACCACTGCCAATTACAGGGTAATCAGAAAGCACACCATCTCTTTAATTAAACGTAAGATAATGGGAAATGCGTCTGATTTATGAAAATTCAACTTACATCCAAATTTCAAGACTCCCTCTATTACGAAGTGTTAGGCAGACCATTCAGCAGTGTGAGCCGAATATTAAGTTGTTTCTAGATCAACACATGCCAAGTATGACGGCAAGATGAAAGGAAAACAGGTCTGCTTCAACAGGTGCTTTTTCTCGCTTTAAAGCATTATCACGCACATTAAGCATTAACTGCAAAAATAATCTGTTTAAAAAAGCCTACTTACCTATATTAGCAGTCTATCGTGCTTTTAAAGATCAATTCAAATACTCCTGCTCTCTGAAGGTCTTCCAGGTTCTCTCACCTGGGAAGAGCTCTCCTCCTCTGGTTTCCTATAATGCCTTACCCATAGTCCCTGCAGAAGATTTATTCCATCTGTCTCGTGTGTGTGTGTGTGTGTGTGTGTGTGTGTGTGTGTGTGTGTGTGTGTGTGTGTGTGTGTGTGTGTGTGTGTGTGTCTGCCGCTGGACTGGAGATCCTTGAGAACAGAAACCATCTTTACTAATCTTTATGTTCCCATGAGCTTTGTGAATTCCTGGATCTTAGTGGATACTTCATGAGAATTGATTATTGTATTTATGGAGAAGAGGAAAAGCACAAAGTTTAAATAACTCAGTATCACTGTAATCAAAACTGACAATTTCTAAACCAAACTTCTCACCTCCAATTACAGCTAGTTACGTGAACATAACAGCATCCTACCAGGGGTTTCCTTTGTTTGTTTGTTTTGATTCCTGTCATCCAGTCCCGGGCGGGGAGTTGTCGATGAACAGTATAACCCACAAAAGTAATGGTACCAGAGAAAGAGAAAAGATGGAAGTATTTGGACCATCAGTAAAAAATGATCAGTCCTTGCTTCTATTCATAATGTAGGAAATCACTTTTAGGTTGGTGTTCATTGTAAAAACAAAAACAAAAACAAAAAAAACCCCGTTTACTGTTGGTTACAGTGTTAATAATGGGGTTATCTAAAATGACCCAGCAGTAGGGATGACAGACTCAGCTGGCCCGCCTGCCTGCTGCCTCAGCCCTCCTTCCCCACAGTGAAGAACCCCCCGCACCCCCAACCTCCCCCCACT
>LNAC01000368.1:799727-822226 GCA_002007465.1 Ailurus styani | reverse complement strand
TTTCTCCCCCACCCCCCCATCGCAGCAAGTCTCCTCATCCTCATCTGCACAATGGAAGGGGAGGGAGTCAAGCGACCTTTCTGCTCTGAAATTCTGAGAGAGAAGAAAGGCCCTGAACAACTGAAGCTGGGACCAAGCTTGCACACCCACAGACACAGGCCAGGTGTTGGCATCATCTCTCAGGTGAGGAGGCTGAGGCCGCTTCACAACAAAGGAGTCCGTTGGGTGCTACAGTTTAGCAAGTGAAGGAGCATGATGTTAAAAATAACAAAGCAATCTCAAGAATGAGAATAAAACTTAAAAATTGAAAAGAAAACAATCAGTCCTATTAAAGAGCACAGGTATCACAATGAGCTGAGTCACGTATGGAATGACTGAGTCGCTACACTGTACATCTGAAACTAACATCAGTAAGTTAACTAAAATTAAAAACTTAGATAAAAATATTTTCTCCCAAAAAAAATCAGTCTTCACAGATCCACAGATTTAGAACTGAATATAATACGGCTTCCAAGGTTGTACATAAAACAAAGCATCTTTTGCCCTTTTCCCTTTGGATTTGTACTTTCTCCTTGATGTTCTCTGAAGGTAACTTAGGAGTCCTTTGGTTTCCTCTCTGGCTTTGCTTATTGATATTTTCCCGACTCCTGATCCCACACACAGACAATGTCAGTCCCCTGCATTCAACCTCCCTAATCTTTCCTTAATATTCACTACAGTTGTAATTACTTCGTATTTCCTCTAAGAAGATGGAAACCATCTTGCTCACTGTGGTCTGTCCACGTCTTGCACCGTAGCCAGTACAAAGTACATACTCAATCCCTCTGTTCAGTCAATGGAGGGAAAAGGGAAAGGAGGGAAAAGAAAACCTTTCAAAGAAAGACAGGTAAGACAAAGACATTAAGGGGGGAAACAGACAGCTAAGGCTGGCTGGCCAGTGTCTCTTCACCCTCCACTCTTCAGACTCTGAGCTGCTTCACGAAAGAAGTCTTTTTGTTCAGGGAGTCTTGGGATAAAGACAAGAGCTTAGGAAAGAAAGCTAAGGGGAAAGCTGAATACGGGCTGGTGCCTGTTGCAGGATTAAGAAGTGTGTGCTAATATGAGGACGAAGGTCATGGTGTTGTCAGGAAAGATTTTTTAATTTTCTAAAGGAACATACTCACACATAGCGGCTTTACTGAGATGAGGGTTATTTGACCCAAATGCAGTGTAGGTGGATCTGAGACCACACATAGGACCAATTTAAGCATCACTTACGGTCAAAGACATGAAGTCTTCAAGTCCAGATAAATTATGAAGGTCATGACACAGATCTCTGTACTAAATTATCATGACCAACACAATAGTAAGTCCATGTTAATATAACTTCGGAAAAAGTTTGATGATACATGTGTCAGACAGCTGCTTTCTCTGTATGTTGTTTTTTTTTTTAAGATTTTATTTATTTCAGAAAGAGAGAGAGCAAGAGAGAGAGAGAGAGATCATTTGGGGGGGGTGTGGAAAGAGGGAGAAGCACACTCCCCACTGGGCAGGGAGCCCAACATGGGACTTGATCCCAAGACCCTGAGATCATGACCTGAGTGGAAGGCAGATGCTTAACCAACTGAGCCACCCAGGCACCTTGCCACTTTCCCTCTCCTTTACAAATCCCCCTTCAAGTCCTGTCGCAGCTACCCTGAAAGAGAACGAAACATGTTATCACCCACAATTCAGTGATTTTCTGGACTCTTTTGTGCCACTCCTCTTGTGTGTGGACTCTTCCTCTTCTTCTTCCTCTTCCTCTTCTTCTCCTTCCTTCTCCTCCTCCTCTTCCCTTCCTCGCCACTTCAGCCCCCCTTCCACCACCTCCTACCCGATTCTTCTTCTCTGAACTCTAACGCTAGAATTATAAGTTCAACACACTAAGACAGACCTCAACTCTCACCTCCTTACACAACTGTGGAAATCTGATAAAATCTGAACCTGTCTGCTTCGGTTCCTTCTTGACTATTCCCTTCCCAAATTACCATTTGGGTTTGTGTTCACTAGCCGATCCTTCCACAAGGCAGCTTTTTCCTGTCCTTCTCTATGCCTCAGAAATATAACAAAATGGGGAGAGACTGAATTTCAAGCACTCCAACACAGTTTTGACCTTTATTGTATATGTTCTACCTGGCCCACCTTCCTCAGGGCAAAGAAAGAAAAATCACTCTATACTTGCCCTATGGTTCTGAGGTGTGTGATTGAGAATACATCTAGCACTAAATCTATAATTACCCTACAAAATTGTAAATACTCCTCCCAAACCTACTAATCTGTGGACAACAAAAAGGAAGTATTTTCATAATAAAAATGTTAGAGACTCCACACAGAAATGTAAATGTAAGTTCATTCAGTTAGGTAAGGTAAGGGCAGTCAGCAACTCCAATCACAGAAAGAAACAGCCTTTCAAACCTGAAAAGCTAAATGCTTAGTGGTTAGTCTCACAAACACACGTGGGAAACAAAAAACTATCTTTGGCTGGCAAACAAGGTACTGAGAGGTTAAAATGCCGTATCAGAGTCAAGATGAGTCAGGGATGGCAGAAGAATTGGCAGAACCCAGAATCCCTCCTATACGACACTGAAGACACCATCCAGAGTGACGGAAACCCAGGCAGGAGATGACGCAGTAGCCTCATGGGGCAAGCGTGTCCCATAGAAGCTAAGTAAGCACAGCGAAATGACCCAAGCCTTTATTTTCAAGCCTTCCCCCACCTCCCTCAAAATGGCGTAGCATTCTGCACATTTTCAATTCTCAGCTTCCTGCATACAGTCTCTTCCCTTGTAGCCACCAAAGAACAGGAGTAGCAGTGAGTCGTTCTAAAGGAAGCACAATGGGAAAATTTATAAATAGATGCTAATCTCCTGTGGGTATTTACATACAGAGAGAGAAGAGGGGAAGAAGGAAGGAGACAGGGAAAGAGGGGAGGAGGCTGACCAAGCACACGAGGCTTTGGGTGAAGCCCTCGTGTACATGCACACACACATGCGCACACTCACGCATCACAGGTGTCTGGGACAGAGAAACAGCAAGACCGGGATGGGGGACCTCAGCACAAGGAGGTGCCGAGACACAGACAGAAGAGTTTTCCTATTGGGAGCACTTTTTATGTGGGTGGATCTGTGCCCTGGTCCACAATACAGAAGTTACTCAAGAGTCCTTCAGTAAGGTGTTTTATCCTTACGGAAGCCACAGGAAGAGCTCCCACTTTCCCTAGCCCCTTCCATGAGGGCCTCGGTGAGTATTTACTCTGAAGACAGATAACCAACCAGCCTTTGAGACAGCCACCACCTACCTACCTAATTGGTAACAGAGGTCACGGTTACATCACAACTTGGTCAACCGGTATTTTGCCTTAAGGTCTTGTTCTCTTTGCGTGGCTCTCTACACTGTGAAATAATGACAGAATCCTCTTCAGGGCAGCCCTTTATGTGTTTCCAGACAACAAGCCCGCCACCATCAGCCTTCTCTGTGGTAACATCCCACTTCCTTCACCCTCCCCCTACACCAGCTTTTGTTGCCTTTCCTCCCTGAATCCTCTGTAGTAACTAGAATGAGCCTGAAGACAGTGACAAAGATCCAATACATTGTAATGATCTTGAATGCTGATTTTTCCACCATAAACACACAAGAGTTGGGGAGCTTTGTTCTCCTACGAAACTGGATCCTCGTGCATCAAAAACTGGATTCTCAAAGGCCAAATCATTCTATCTGCTATGTTTTGGTTCAGTTGCCAGAAGGAGCTCAGGGCTCTACGTTTAGATTTTTCCCATGTCTCAGCCCAGGCAAACATCCTTTGCATGCAGTATGCACGGCAGCAGAACCTGCAACTCCCCCGGGCCACCAACAGCCCCCGAGTCTAACCTCAGGATCTTGGTTACAGTAACCAGGCTTATGCTGACCCCCAGCCTCTGCTCACCCCTCCCTCCTCACCGGCAGAGTCTGAGACCCCCTCCCACATCTCCTCGCAGACCACTAGGTCTTCTTCCTGTCCCACCGTGTTACATCCCAGGAAGGCCGTCGCTAGGAGCACAGCCTCTCCACCCACAGCACAGGGGAAAGAATCCCCTCTCAAGCCATCACGGCCTGAGACAGAAGGGCTCGCGAAGTCCCGAAACAGAATTAGAACGCAGAACCCATCTCCCGTTGAAACAATAGAAAAATGAGAGCACAGCAGGTCAGCAAATTCCCAGATTAAAGGCCTTTTTAGAAGGTGGGCGCCAAGTTCCATAGAACCTCCTCAGATGATAAATTTTTATAGCCATAAACAGTCATTTGGGGTAGGACGGATGTACAATGGCAGACAGGTAGTGATACGTAGTTTCCGTGGCCCTGAGAATCAGCATTTGGAACCGAGGATATCAAACAATTACTTCATATGACCTATAACTCTCTTCTTTGAAGATGCATTTTGACTCCACCACCTCCAATGATATAAATCTATTATTAGCTCCTCTTTCCTCATGACAGTCCTGCAAACTACATAAAGGGTAGGCATGCCTATTCACAGAACAGGTGAGGCAAGATAAACAATATGACATTTCAGTATTTAACAACTTCTGGTGAGTCTAGAGGAAAGGTAGTAGTCGAGGTAAAGCTCTTAGTGGACTATTCCGTAGCTCAAAAAAAAATTTTTTTTTCAAGATTTATTTGAGAGAGAGAGCACGTACACAAGCACAGGGAGGGGCAGAGGGAGAGGGAGAAGCAGGCTCCCCGCTGAGCAGGGAGCCCGGTGTGGGGGCTCGATCCCAAGATCCTGAGATCATGACCTGAGCCAAAGACAGACACTTAACTGACTGAGCCACCCAGGCGCCCCTATATTGCAAAACGTTTTTAAAAATTAAATATGCTCGTGTCTTGTGTGTGTGACGATGACGCAAGTCCAATGTTGACTGTGGCTTGAATGAGTTTCACTGGAGCTACTTTGTTTTTCGTGGTGTCTTTCCTAGTCAGAGGCTCCCTGACCCCTTTTGGGGAGCCCTTCTGAGGAACATGTATGCAAACAGGCTGCTTAAAATGTAACTGTTCAAAAAAAAAAAGTAACTGTTCCTCTTTGCTCCTCCTTCCTAATCCTTCAGAGAAGCGACCCTCATCTTCATTTTTGTGGCTGACACAGCACACGCGTGACTTTCAGGCTTAGGATTCTGCAATAAGAGCACTTTGATTTAAATTATTGTTCCTTCCCGCTTAGGCCCTCACGCCAGCAAGGCCTAAACCCTCTGCTTTCTTTACAGGGTGAGAAAAACAAACCCAAGGAAGGCCCCTCAATTTCCTGCAGGGGACAGAGCTGCAGGCCGAATCTTAAGGCCATGGGAAAATGCTGAATTTAGACACCTGAGCCCTGTTGAGCAGCTAAGCCAAAACACAGACATAATGGTTCAGCCTTTCAGAATCCAGTTTCACAGGAGAAAGAATCTCACCACTGGGGTGTGAGTGTGCGTACGCGTGTTGGGGGTTGGGCCTGGGGGCAGGGAAGGAAGTGGAGGTTTGCCTGCTTTTCCTCCTGCGCTCTCATTCCTCTCATGTTGAGGGCAATGGGAAGCACCGAGAACATTCCGCATTATGCCTGGCAGTGACCCCCCTCCACAGGGCGGTTGGACGTGGAACCCCGCAAGTGGGCCATCACCAGGACACCCTGTGAGGTTACCATCTTCAGGGGTGCTCAGGCTCCTGGAAGAAGGGAGTGAGGGTAACAGATGGTTCAGCTCCAGACTCCAGGACTTTCCAGAAGGGGCCCCCAAGTGGGGCCCATTTTTAGCACTAACGAGTTTGACCAAGTTCCTATTAGGGTAATTCCAAGTGATTTGGCAAGCATGTGTTCAGTTAGGAAAGGCTATGTGGAACAGCCAAAGTTTAATTTGTGAAAAAAATCTGCACTCTCATTTTCCTATTGAAAGATACACTTGCAAACACACACAGACAGACCACTCTATTTTTAAGAAATACCAGCATCCCTTGCAAGCACAGTGCCTTGATTACTGGCTTTAGCTGGAAATCTCATCACAATTGAATGGGGCAGGGAGAGCTTAACTTCCCCCTCATGTGCATCTGCTAGAATCAGACAGTGGTTCATCTCTGAAGAGCTGTCCCTGAGCCCTGGGCTTTGAGGGGAAAACAGCCTGCTGGAAAAAGCTATCACCTTCATGATGACACAGTGCTGATAGGCATCTACAGGCTCATTAAAGCATAAGCCCCCGGATGTCAGGAAATGCTTCTGCGCATTGTTTGCAACCTGGGCAGGCTCCAATATTAGTCTCCATAATGCCTGACTTCAACAGACTGTACTCCAAGTCACAGGTCCCCAGTGTCAGCCTGGATCTTTCCCAAATTTGCTTTTTCTCATCTGGCTTGCCCTTAGTTAGCCCCAGCTTTTCAGAGCCAGTCAGGACTTCAACTATCTTTGTCTCATTGTTGTCTGTGTGTGTCTCTGCACTTGGGGACAGCAGAGTAAGTAATCAGATATAACACTCTCCTTTTCCCCTATCATCACTTTTCTTTCCCCATCCCAAACCTGTCTAGCATACAGCACTCATAAGAGGGAGTACTCGTCACTGGAGTTCTTAAGGGAGTGACTATCCGGGCACTGGGAACATGCTGCCTGGAAGGGAACAGCACTCAGCTACTCCAGGCTCCCTGGCGGGGTCCACAGCAGGAAGAGCGAGACAAGTCAGGGGCCTAGCCAGGCTGGGCACGTCAGAAATCAGGACACTGGGATGTAGGGAAGCTGTCAGGGTGTGTGCCCAAGCTACCCGGAACTCCTAACTTACCCTGCCTTATCCATAGCCTTCTGCCCTTCCTCAAAAAGAAGCATAAACGGCGGGGAGGCTATTGCCAGGAAGACTGATGTGACCCTGAATAAGTCACCTACGTTTTCTGGCCCAAGGGACCTCATGTGTCCTTGAGGATGGCTGGATAGACCCCACGGCCCTGATGTTCTCTAATTCTGAGTTACATTTTGATCTGAGTTAGTTCTGATTCACAGTTCAAGACAAGGAAGGTCAACCAGGTGGTAACTCAAGAGGAAAGGAAGGGTCTTGGAGTGTGTGAGAGCATCAGGCACCCAGTCCAGGTTTTGACTGGCTCAGGGGAATTCAGGGTGTGGTTCCAGGGCATTCCCCACCCCATGCCATGCCATGCTCCCTAAGAATGAGCCTAGCCCCGCTTGCCAGTCACTTCTCCAATAAATGAGATCTTCCCTTTCACTTCTTCCTAGACCCAAGTTTTGAGAAGCCACTAGAGAACCAGGTGGGGGTGCACCTGGGTGGCTCAGTCGGATAAGCGTCTCCCTTTGGCTCAAGTCATGATCTCAGGGTCCTGGGATCGAGTTCCAGACCCAAGCCCTGCACTGGGTTCCCTGCTCAGCAGGGAGTCTGCTTCTTCCTCTCCCTCTGCCCCTCCCCCTGCTCGGGCGTGCATGCTCACGCTCTCTCTTCTCGCTCTCTCTCTGTCCCTCTCTCTCAAATAAATAAATAAATAAATAAATAAAAAGAAAGAAAACCAGGTAAAAACTGAAGGAACCTCTCCAAAATGGAATGCTCTTACATCCGCTCTTCTGGGAGGGACAGAAATGAAGTCTCCATGTGGAGGTCCTTACCCTGTCCTTCCTGATCATGCCAATAGCATGACTGCGCCTTTCCTCACCTTCCTCCACTCACACCCTCTGAAAAAGATTTTGCTGGTTAAATACTGTTACATGTACCCAGACTCCTCCACGTTTCCAAATTTTACAGTCCTTGCTTTCTGGGCTTCCCCGCTTCGTGTAAATGACCAGCATCTGTTTTCTCCTGCCTGAGAGCTTGTGTGTCTCGTTCTGTAGTGATTCTCCACCGACCCGAACCTTGACCTGCAGCCTTCCTGCTGCCCGTTCAGTATCACCTCAGCGCAAAGAAGTCCGAACGAAGCACGCCGGGCCATGGAATAGACGTCCAAGACTTAGAAAGCAGAAGTAGTCTGCGCTGAAATGCTCCAAGGCTCACCCCCCCACACCCCCCCCAAATCCTCTCATAGCCAATCATTTCTATTAAAATGTAAAGCACAGGCTTTTTGCAATCACAGTTGGTTCAGTTCCTTCAGGAAAATTCCTTCCTCCCTCCATTTTATTCCTACATCAAACTGGATCACCGCGATACATTTCCTAAGGTTTCTTTTTAGAACATCTTAATTCTGGCGGCAGGACATCAGGCACATGAAATAACAGATCAGATACAAAGACTCATCAAATGAATATCCTGTCCTAGGGCTTTTCACTTTTGAAGCCTTTTTCCTTTCAGTGGGCTCCAGCCCACGTCTCTGGGCTCCCCCCACTGTCTGCAAATGCCTTCCTCTGGGGAAGAAAGCTAGTCGAGCCCTGGGAAGAGTGGGGCTTCCTCCCAGCAAAGCGCTGCGGGCTCCGAGGGCAGATCCCCGATGCCTCTGAGGAGGAACTAAGCCAGGATGGAACACGACGGGACATGCCAAACCTCCCCCACGCTTTGGAAAGGGGATCCAGACCAGTTCAGAAGCAGCCGTGCCTGTTGTAAGAGACTCCTAACCAACGCGTTAAGGCGGAGGCAGGAGGGAAAGGCAGCTTTTTTGGTTTCTGACAAGATTCTTAAACTTGGAAGCACTTGGTTTTCTAATCTTTGTGTCATTTCCAAATCAGGATCCCCGGGACTCATTCTTTGGGGACCCAGGGAGCAGTAAGATGGATTATACCTTACCTAGAGACATTCTCTATAATCAAAGAAAAATACCTTCCTGCCTTTGTCCAGAAAAATGAAGAGGGCTTTCAGAAGAAAAGCAATTTAATTATCATTAAACAATGTTTAACTGCTGTGGGCAATCACCCTCTGCACTGAAGCATAATTTCACTTAAAAGAAACCACGGCGGGGCGCCTGGGTGGCTCAGTGGGTTAAAGCCTCTGCTTTCGGCTCAGGTCATGATCTCAGGGTCCTGGGATCGAGGCCCGCATCGGGCTCCCTGCTCAGCGGGGAGCCTGCTTCCCCCTCTCTCTCTCTGCCTGCCTCTCTGCCTCCTTGTGATCTCTCTCCCTCTGTGAAATAAATAAATAAATAAATCTAAAAAAAAAAAAGAAAGAAAGAAACCACGGCGATCCCCAGCCCTGCCTTCTCTGGCCCTCACTTGGCAATCGATGGCCAGGAGCTGCTCCGGGCAGGTGGCCAGGGACACACTACACAGCAGGTGAGAGACCCCAGGGAGGAATGGCAAGCCCCAGAATCGTGCCACTGCAGTACCTTGCTCTTCTCTGCTGCGCTGCAGAGCCCCCGACAGCAGAAACTCAGGGCTCCACCTTCCTTTCTTGATCTTTCTCCAGGAGGGCAGACAGATGGCTCCATGTCCAGATGGGCACGTGGACATCAGCAGTCACCTGATCCGCCCCCAGGCGGAGGGACCTCTCCCCTCCACGCTCAGCTTGCCTTCAGCTGTGCCCATCCTTCCCCCAAGCTGGCCGGACGCACCCGAAGGACAGAGGCCCAGGATTTGCAGTGTGATTCATGGATAGAAAATACCGGTTTTTCACTGCTACGCAAATGCAGCCTGGGTGGGGTTTAGGTAAATCCGGATGTGGACACCGAAAAGGAGGGCAAGAACGCTCCTCTTTCCCATGTCTTCCACTCTGCCCAAGCGGCTCGGCCCTCGCACCTCTCATGAGAGTTGACCTGAATGGCATTTGGTGAGAAGGGGGCAGCTGATGTTCCCATGCGCTTGCAGGTTAAAAAGAGACCGACCTCCACTTAGTTTGTACCAAAACTTATTTCTCACATCACGGGGTGAAGAGCAAACTGCCAGGTGTCTCAAACTGTTTGCTCAAATTACTTCATCCTGAAAAGAGTACAGTCACGGTCAATGCCTCTCTGCCTCAAAACCTGCCAGGCCAGAGCTTCTAGAACAGAAGAAGAGGGGGGTGGGACTATGATATCCGAAAGCTTGAGAACCACCCAGAGAACATGTCTCTCATTTCCTGACGGCACAGCCTGTGTCACCTGCCCCACGGACTGCCCTCGGAGCCTGCGCTCCCAAGAACACGTGCTGGTGTGCAAAGGTCACTGGGTCGCCAAGACTCGGAAGCCTGGATCACACACAGGCCCTGGACCTCGTAAGCCGTGAGGTGGACCCAAAGCACAGCCCTTCTCCGACACTGTTTCCTCACCTGCAAAAATGAGGGAGCAGAATGCTAGCCACTGACCTCTCCGGCATCTCCAGTGGTTTTTGCAAGCCAGCCCACGCTGAACAAACGGCCAGCATTAAAGGTGCTGGTGGGACCCGCACCCTGTACGTGCCACTGTCAGCCAACCCCAGCCAGGTGTGACCGGGAGGCTGGGCCTGAGCTCTGAGCGAGGGGGAGCTTCCGGTGGGCTCCCTGAATTCACCTGCTGAACTCACCTGCTGACGATATCTGACCTCAAAAACAACCACCACGAAATGAAAAACACTGCGTTGGACTAAAGTATAAATTAATGATTTCTTTTTGTGAGCTGGGAGCAGATGAAAAGGCAAAGGTTACATGTATCACAATCCACCGAAAAAAGCCCAACCCAAGGATTTAGGACACGTGTAACCCGTTCAGACACTATTGTATCGACTCAGGCCTTTTTTTCGTGGTCAAGATGAAACATTTCAGTGGATACTCTGAACATGTGAGACCTAATGGAAGTGTTAACAATTAGGAATAAAACAAACAAAAAAGAAGAAAAATACCAGCATTTGGCCTTTGGGTTAATGACAGGCATAATGGATTCTTCTGGACCCCAGGAGTGCGACCCCCTGGTGAGCAAGTCACAGATTCCCAGGATCCTGCAAACTGCCTGTACTGGGGGTTTCCGCAGTGACCATCCAGCCCTGCAGTGACAAAGGACACTCTGGGGACCGTCACTGGGAGGGAGGGAAGGGAGACTTAGGGCTTAGTTAAAAGCCCCTGCTCCACAACCACAAAGGGGCTTCCGTGTAAAACAATGTTTCAACAAAAGCTAAAAAGATTCTAAAATGTTCTAAACCCCTTTGCATTACACTAAGACTAAAATCCAGATTCCTTTCAGTGGCTTCCTGAGCCCCCGGCCACCTCCCCCAGGCCGCCTGAGTCTTAGCCCTTCCCCAGACAAGCCCCTTCCTGCCCTGGGCTCCCTGCACTTAACTATTCCTCTTCCTGAAAACTCGCTGCCTCTGCTTTGTTCGCCGGGCTGTTGGTGAGACTGGCTGCCTCTCACGAATTCCTCTTCACTGCCTTCACGGCACGTGTTTCAATCCAAAGTCAGCCGAATGGCAGTTTTCTCTTGGCTTCTCCCCACTGACATCTGTCTGAGCTCTGTGAAGGCAGTGGTCCCGGGAGTCTGGCCCAGGCTGTCCTCCCAGCGCCCCGCGAGGACCAGTCCAGACCAGAGCCTCTCGTGCTGAGCACCTTCTCTCGAACTAAGCTGACCCCACGCACCTGTGCACCCCTTATACTAACCGAAATTAACCTGTGCTCACACTCAGTTCAAACAGCACTTTCACAGACTTTCAATCTCCAAATCTACACTCTGAGGCCTTTTCGTGGGTTGCTGGAAAGTCACTGGCCCTGAACCTGTTTGCCTTGAAGTCACTGAGTCAGCCCAGACTCGTCAACTCCTGGCTTTCGATCGCTCCTCCAGAAAACCAGGGTGTTTTCGGCCGCAGTCTGAAGGCCCCTCCCACGCTGAACAACCTTGAACCTTTAAGACCCTGCCTGGCAGATACGGATCCTTTCTCACAAAATGCTTTAGGAGATGTTTCCCTGATAGCTGCTTCCACGTAAGGTGAAAATCCAAGCCAGATTGTGGGTTAAGGACTTCTCATACTCTGCCCCCGACCTGTAAACTGGCTGCAGAAATGGAAGATTCCTTAGACTGAGTGACTTGCCCATGACCACAGAAATAGTAAGTGGTAGAACCAGTTCGGAACGTAAGTCTGTCCGACAACAAAAGCCAGATGGCAGCCTCCTCACCACAGTGCCTCAAGGAGAGCAGGAGTGGGGCGGGTAAGGGAGACAGGTGTGGGGTAGGGAGTGGGGGTGCTGTGGGGAACCCAAGAACCAGAACCCCACCATCTTAATGGGGCAATTGCTACTTAGCTCTCAAACAACCTTTAACAAAGAACTTGGAGCCCTGTGTTTCCTGGTCATCTGATTTTTTCCCCCCTCAAAATATAAGAAATTCGATTTTTCTATAAACACTCCCAATTCTACAAAGTTCTGGTGGCTTATCAAGATATGCAGAGGCCACCGTGCAGGCCTCTCTAGAGAGCAGGCCCCCAGGTCTGGGGCCTCTGAGGTATACTTACTCTGGCTGGCACAAGGAATTACCTATGAAAGTTGCCCAATTTGTCCCTTCAAGTCTCATAAGACCTTTTGTAATCACACGGAAAAAAATGGCAACGGAGTGCAGTGCATTTGGGGGTTATTAGGCAAAATGTGTGAGCAACAGCATTCTGTGAAGCATTTTCTATGAACCACTAAGTAATTCTTTCTCTGGGGTGAATTCTAAAGCTCTGCTCCCAAAGCACACTGAGGGAAGAGATCTGATCAAGGCAAGCAGCCTTCTTCCTCTAATGCTGGGAAGAAGGTTGCTTAATAAATGCATTCCTGACAAGGTAGCTCCAGGCTTGACTTAAGAGGTATTACTCACAAGGAGCAAACCTACTGCTGTGCCAGCCTCCTCCGTGTCCTTGAGTCCACCCTTTGGGGTTAACACAGAAATGGCAAAAAAAAAAAAAAAAAAAAAAGAGAGAGAGAGAAAGAAAGGGAAGAGGTACAGACGAGGACTTGAGGTAACACAGGTAAGAAATAAATCACTCCCTACGTGATTATGTTGTTTGGAAATCCACCCTCATAAAATGAACAACAGTTTTCGCAGTGATCACCTCAGGGATCCCAGGAAAATGCTGTCGGCCTGAGTCACGACTGCTCTGCGGCCTAAAGAACCAAGCTTCTAGACTCTTCTGAGCTCTGGTTTCCTTATTTCTAGGCATGCTTTCCTAAGGGATTTCTGGAGGATTACACGAGATAATTTGTGTTAAAGTTTCCAGCAGATAGCAAGTAATCACACTCGTGGGCATTCTACTTCTTATCTGCAGTGGTCTGAATGCATACAGACAAATTGTTTATTGCACTGTGTTGGCACACAGGATGACATCTGAGATTTAAGACCATGTATGTCTTCAAAAGCCATGGGTATGAAATATTTGGAGGAAGGAAATATTGTATTTACCCCACGATATAGAAAGTTTGGTCCATTTTTCTAATGATACAGAAAAAGTTCGATTAGCCTTAAAAGTGACGTGCCCACACCTGGAGGCTATAATAATTATATTACCTAGAATGAAATTGCTTAAAAGAAACTGCTCAAATCACAGCTTTCCTTGTTTTGCCCATCACAGCCATGATCCTACTCTTTACTTTTTTCTCTAGCATAGTTATTTCTCCTTATTTTTTTTAGGTTAACCAACCATTGTCAGATGTTTGTTTAGGCACAAAATACCACATTAAGAGGTATTTGTTTTATATTGGTTTCCTTCTGCAAATATTCGCAGTTAGCTGTAGAACGGAGATATTTCATGAAGTAAAAAAATATATATGTATCCAGGGAAAAAAGTGAAGTTTCAAAAGCAGCTTTTGAGAGGGAGAAAGGAAGAAAAAATCTAATTACTAAAGATATGCACTGATTTACACAAAAGGAACACGTAAATCTACCACCCAGAATGGCTTAAATGCATTCTGCACGTTGGAATTAAAAAGGATTTAGAGTTTAAAATAATGTCTAAGGCTTTCTTCAATGATTTGAGAGTATAAAAAGTGTCATTTCTTTTCTTTCAAAAGGTATCCTGTGACAGTCTCTCTTCTAGTTTTGTCTCACGGTAAAAGAAGTCTTTATCTACAAATCTACATAATCTGTAGATTTTTCACTAAGGAAACTGAATTATAGTTCTACAGTTACAGACTTAGCATGAAAGCTGAAATACCCTTTATCCAAAACCGATCCGCAGCAACTTGGTTAGGCTTGGTTAGCAACTTGGTTACAGAGTACACTCACGTGAACTTGAAGTGAATGTTTTAGACAATGGCTCTGTAGATGGCCTGACCCAGAACAGGGCATTTACTGCTTCTGTTGAAAAGTTCAAGAGCGCCTGTCTGGCTCAGTTGGAAGAGCATGGGACTTGATTCTTGATCTAGGGGTTGTGAGTTTGAGCCCCCACAGTGGGTATAGAGATTACTTAAATAAATACACTTCATTTATTTATTTTTTATGTTCAGTTATACGCAAATAATGAATCGTTGAACACAACATCAAAAACTAATGTTGTACTATATGCTGGCTCACTGAACATAATAAATAAATATACTTAAAAAAAAGTTCAGGCAACTTAAATATATTTAATCCAAATACACCTGATAGAACCCAAAATAGCATTTATTTAGAACGGTGGGATCCTGACTGGAATAAACTCATTTAGGGAAGATTCTGCTAGAAATGAGACCTTCAGAAATGACTGTTCCTATAAAGGAGGAGGAAAAAAAGAGAATCCCTTCCTTCTTCAAGGGACAACTACATCAAAACACAAATACGTTCCTGGGCTGGTGTGGGAGATGGAAAAAGTCACTTTCCCAGACTACCTAGAAACTGCCGGCTTCGTCTGGAAGAACAGAGGCTATCCTGAGGGGCAACCCTGTCTTTGTTGGAAGCGAGTTTTTAAATTGTCAAGAATGATACACATATGATAAAAATATAAATAGTAGGGAGGTCCAGAAGTCCAAAATAAAAGCTTCCTCGGGTGCCTGGGTGGCACAATCAGTTAAGCATCTGACTCTTGATTTCAGCTCAGGTCGTGATCTCAGGGTCGTGAGATCGAGCCCTGCGTTGGGCTCCCTGCTCAGCGTGGAGTCTGCTTGTGTTTCTCTCTCTCTCTCTCTCTGCCCCTCTCCCTGCTCCTACACATGTGCTCTCTCTCTAAAAAATAAATAAATCTTTAATAAATAAATAAGTAAATAAATAATAAAAGTCCTCCCCCCAACTAGTTCCTCTGATGTATTAGGCATCATTCTTGAAACTGTTAATGCACAGATAAGTACACAGGAAATGGATAGGCTTTTTCACACAAACAGGATCCAGCCTTTTTAAAAGGATAACGCTCTCCGTACTGCTCTGTGAAACATACTGCTTATTTAACATGACTTGGTAATGGGTTCATACTTGCACACAGTGTCTGTTTCATATATTGTCACGAGTACAGTGGGTTGTATTATCTGAATGTGCTGTAACATACTCTCTAAGACTCCTATTGATAGAATAAACTGGTGAGTCTTTTTGAGAGAAAATTAGGCAATACCTTTCAACATCTGTAATCCTAGTAAACCAGCAGTGGTAAATCAGTAATTTAACAGGTAGGAATTTGTTCTTCGTATTTGCTGACACGTGCACAGATACAGGCAAGGGCCACTGCAGCACTGTTCATCAAAGGGAGAGAAAAAAAGAAGCAACCATAACAGCTGTTTAAAGGAGTCAAGTTAACGTATTATGGGGCCACTACTATCACTGCTCTGGAGAGAGAAGGGTTTTAAAAACCAGACTTTGTGCTATTCACAGAGACAAAGAGACCTACACACACTCCACAAAGAAAAATCAAAAATTGTCCTTTAGGAAGCAGTTGGTCAGAGTTGCCTCTTTCTGCCATCTTAAAAGGGATTACCCTTTTCATTACCCTGAAAAGGGATTTGAATAAAGTGACATTCAAATATGAAGGGGCCCATGCAACCTACCCTGGTGCAAAATTCAAGCAGATGATTAAAAAAAAACAAAAAAACAAAAAAACAAAAAAAGAAAAGTCCCTCTGGAAGAAACAGTAGGCTGAATGATGGCGGTGGCATGTGTACCATTATTGGCAACGACTGTGGAAACGTGATCTGACATCCGAGTGTCATTGCAAGGGGCATTTACAAAGCCTCTTAATGTCAAAGACTGACAATGACTCAGGATCCATCCAAATAGCTGTTTTCTCAGCCATTCCACAAAAATATGTGGGGCAGCAGCGTGCTTCGCTGGGGTGGCAAGAAATAAGACAAAGAAGATCCTTTCTGAAAAGTGTGGTGTGCCACATGACAGACCAATAACAATATCCCCCGCAGGGGGGACTTGGCTCCATCTTGTACCAAGTGCAGAGCAAGGCAAACAGGCAGGGAAGACCCACGGCTCTGAGAACAAGCCCACCATTGGGTTTACGGGGGCAACATGATCATGTGCACTTATGAACCTTTGTAAAACCAATGGTGGAAAACAGCATTTTCACTTCTGCTGCTTAATCATGAGCAAGCAGACAGGAGTGGAGGGGTATCGGGCAAAGGCACACAGGGGTGCGAAGTAAACCACACTACAGAATCCTGGGCTGGAGAGGCCACAAAAGCTACCACCTCCCTTCACTCTGGACTAACTGTACTCATGCCCTCACAAAAAATCACCTGTGCATTCCTTTCTGTATGACCTCTAGAGAAGAAATCCTCTACATGGGTAATACTCTACACGTTCTCTTTTCATGAGGATAAGTAGTCTAAAATTCTTTCTGTTACCTGTACGTTTGTTGTCTGGAAGCTAAAGCAGCAGAGCTCCCTGTCATTAGGATAAAGTTCATCCCAGTCTCCATCTTTTGTTCCTCCCTGGTCTTCCCTGCCCATCTAAGCTCACCCTGAATTCCACAGGTACCATGGCTTCTAGTTGTCCAGATCCCACACAATGGTCACCACAAACCAAGAAGAACTCGTTTTGGTTTTATAGGGGGTGGCAGATTTAGTGACCTCTGACTTCAAAAAAAAAAAGGGGGGGGGGAGAAAACCAAAAGCAAAAATCATTTTCTCAGAAGGTGATCGATATTGGAAAGACGGTGGAGGAAATTCCACTCTGAAATACGAAATGGCCAAAATTCATAGGCAGAGTCTGGCCATGCTGCTTCACCACTCATAATAAAAACACAACTCATAATAAAAAACATAAATACAGATGACAACTACACTTGTGGTGTGATGAGCACAGCATAAAAGAGGTGTCAAATGACCATGTTGTGCACTTAAAACTAACGTTAACATTGTGTGTCAACTATACATCAATAAATAACTAAATACATACACACACACACACACACACACTCTCTCTCATGCACACTGAAACTGGGGAGGGAAGACCAAAACAAAGATCCCAAACTCCGGTTCTCTGAGGAATTTCAGCTTCCACTAAATTTCACTTCTACCTGCCTAAGAAAAGTTGAGAAAAGAAAACCAAGATGGGAGCGTGGTTGCTGAAAGAGGACAGTGCCCTTCCCACTCTACCTGCTCCCCCCTCAGCAGTCACACACCTGAAGAGAAGCCGCATCATCTGAGAGGACACCATTTCTGAGAATCCCTTCTCAGTTGAGGTTTTGAAAAAATAGATGTTTGAAAACTGCTCCTGACCAGCTTCAAACTGAAACATTTTCCAGTGACGTTAAATTGACAAAGAGCAGTGACAGGAGCCTGAGCTTTCTGGAGAGAGTTTCCCTTTCACTGAGAACTGTGAGATGGATCAGGGCTGAAGGAAGTTCTAGTTCCATCTCCTGAACTGGGAGATTTCAGTGTCTTTCTTTCTGAACAAATGATTTCCATGGGAATTCCAAAAAAAATTTTTTAAGAGAAAAACATTATTTAAAGACCATTAATTCCTTTACTAAGAGGATTTCTAAGTTTGGGTGCAATACTTTATTTGGAATATGAATAGACCCACGTATGTTCTTCAGTGGGAAATCTGTGCAACTAATAAGTAGTGGAGGCAGGACTCGAATCCAGGCAACGGTGGCTTTTAAATCCCTGTCCACCCAGCCCCTCTGACTCAACAGACGGTTACTGAACCTGCGAGATGTAAAGCACACTTCTAGATGTAATCACTGCTTATTAATCAACAGATAATCTCTGAACAATACAACAATTAAGTGTAATAAAAAGCTTTAACGGACTTTTAAAAGTCCATTAAAATAGGTAGAAAAGTGTAGAAAAATATGCATTAGTGATTCTGAGCCTATCTGGAATTTTGGCACCCTATAGCTGTGTGATTTCTTGACTCTTTTCTACCTTCAACTTGCCGCTTTGTGGTTCATACTTGGAATTGAAACTTTGAATGAAATAAATATTTGCTTTCAGACTCACAGATCTGCCCTTGAGATAACCAGAGCTTTTCCGGATGCCCCAAACCAGTGCTGGGAACTGCAGGCCACAATGCAGTCTGATGACCACATTTAATTAATTTAGTCATTGTCTGGCACAGAATGAGCTCAGCCTCAGCAGTTCAGAGATCAGAACGCCTTCAGAATCCCACTGGATGAGCCTACCCAACATTCCTGCTAAGAACCCTTTTCCAGGAGTGTAGGACCTGAACAATCCTGAGCAGTCTGATGTGGAAAATTTGGAAAAATTGGAAAAGTCATTAGGAAAACCCTGGAATTAATAGAGTGTTTTCCCTGGCTAGAAACACTGCTGCTAAAAATAACACAATGAAAAACATATTTGTCTCTTACATACAATGGATGTAGAACATAATTATGAGCTGTTTTGGTCTGGGATATAGGCGAGGGAGGGAGCTGCCAAAGTCTAGAATACAAAGGAGAAAAGACATTGTGTACAGCCCCTCGCGCCCTGTGGCGATTCCCACAGCCCCTTGGTGACTTGGTTTCCTGCTCAGGATATACCTGTGACAGCAAATCCTGACTCTTCTTGGAGCAGGTAAGAGTTACAACTGTTAAGTCTTCAAAATGACCCGAGTTCCCATCAACAGGTGCCAGCAAAAAGTAAATCAATACAACTCCTCTAGCCTGCCTAGAAACTGTGTCACGAGCATAACTAATATGAAAACATGAATATCCCAACTCCTCTGATACGCTTCACATTTTATATTTTAATTCATTTATAGAAATGATTGTTGCATCTGGGGCTTATCTCGGTAGCACATTAACTTTTTCCTAGACCCATCAGATGCAAAAAAAAGATAGAGGAAAACACAGAAGGACAGTTTATTGTGTTGCAGATGTCCATACCTCTCTGAGTTGTGATTTCTTCATCTGTAAAGTAAGGCTAAAAGAATTCTGCTAATCTTCCTGGACTGTTGCAATATGACGAAGGCTATAAAAACACTTAATGGATGCTCGGGTTCCACGTAAGGGGTGACTAAAAACCACAGCTAACGTGCAGCGGGAATTCTCAGAATCACACTACGTATTTTGTCAGTCAATCCTCACAACGCTGCTGTTATTGCCCCCATTTTACGGAGGAGAAAACTGAGGCTGAATGCCATGAACAGGGAATAAGTGGTGAAGCCAGAACTCAAAAGCCAGGCGTTCTGAGGCAAGGGGCACAGCTTTTTCCCAAGGGGTTCCATGGTGACTTGTAGTAGGCGACCATCTACCACGAGGAGCAGCTCCGGCACTAATCCACGTGATGGGACTGCAAGCTCTTTGCATTCTCTCACCTTAGCCATTTAGAAAAATATTTCAATGCCTACCCATCTGCTCCTAAACCGTCTGTGTTTTAAAAGCCCAAATTCCCAAATCACAGTTATCTTTCACTTATTCTTAACTCTGCACCTGAACCTTCCATATTATTTTTCATTTCTTTTTGAGCTTGGTGGACCAGACTATTCACATGGCAGCCTCCGTCCCCAGACTAACCCCTTTAGGTCAACTTTGCAGGAATCCAGCTACCTCTAGTGATCACTATCCCATCCATATCTCTGGCAAGACTGTTGACTCTGTCTCACTAGGAAACTGATGCAAACAGAAAGCCCTGTACCACCAGAGCGAGGTTTCCTTTTGAAAGCACACTTTCAAAACTACTTTTATCGATCATTCCCCCTACCCTAGAAACCTTTACCTGTCTTCTTAGAATTTACAAATCCTGCTTCCCTGAAGTCCAGAAACTCTGATATCTCAAACAGGCTATTTTTCTAGTCTTGTAAAACGCCTCCGTATGAAAGGTACACAGGCACCTTTAAAATGGAAAAGCGCAATGTTCATCCAAAGTTCTGTGATATTCCACAGGTTATATCTTTGGCATTTTACAACTTGAAAATACAGAAATACACGTAATCCTAATTTCAGGTCTGGTCTAAGAGTTAAACAAGAGAAAAAAAAAGAAACCAACATCTGGGAATAATCCACAAATACAGAGTACCTCGGATTGTCCTTCTAACCCTTACCTAGCAGACTTTATAGCATTAATCTGCAGAGCACAATCAACTTAATGCATAATGCATCACTTATTTTTCAGACCTCTTCAGAAACCTCAGTTCATTCAATAAAAAAGTCCCGAAAACACAGCCCCGGAACACAAAAATTCGGTGTGGGAAAGCTGCGCTTACTGATTTAGTTCTTTCTGCCAAGAGAACAATGCAGAGAAATAGAACTCAGTGCTTCCAAATAATTTTTGGCAACAACTCAGAAGAAAAAAAAAACAATCTCATATTTACCTGTACCCAGAACTCCACAGGTGAAGCAGCAGTTAAAGTGTAAAAAAAAAAAAAAAAAAAAAAAAAATTCTAATTCTTCTTCTTCTGGAAGTTTTCGTCTCTAATGGACACCAGGGTCATCCTTCCGAGCTGTCAGGTAAACCCCCCTCCATGTCTCTGCTGTTTTCTTTTGCAGTTTTTCCCAGTGAAACTCTTGTCATTTGCATAAAGCCTACTTCTAGCCTATAGGACTTTTTGAGTAGCTACTTGTTAAATTGGCTGTCTTGACATGCTCTTTCAAGCATGACATCATAAATCTCCATGGAAACCCTAACCCCACCTGCCTACATGCCAACATTACCTGTCAGACAAAGACTTAAACAATCCTCTGAAATTGTTCATTAATGAAACCTTTTTAGGGGCTTTGGATCTCCGCACGGTATAATTTGTGCTGTTGGCAGAAATGTAGCCAAGAACGATGGCTTCATTTTCAAAGCCTGAGCTGTTTTGCAGAAAACAATGATCAAAATTATAGGCATTCGTTAATCTGCCCCTCCCTGTCTAACAATGTACTTAATCGGTTAAAGAAAAACCTACAGTGGCCCATATGCCTCTCTCTGCAGGATAAAGTTACGCTGAAAACGGAGGGTTTGAAAACTTTCAACTGATACTTCTAAGGTTCTTCCACTCTCCAGCAACCCCCTTCCTACTTTTTACCAGCAAAACTTGCAAAACAGGTTCCTTGCTGGAATGTGTGTGTGTGTGTGTGTGTGTGTGTGTGTGTGTGTGTGTGTGTGTGTTTGCATTTTCTCTTGGCCTCTGTGGTTGCAGAGGAGGTAGGAGAAGGTGTTGAGCATTTTTTAACTTTCATAACATACGCTCATTCGTCTTTGTTCTAATTTACGTAAGTTACCAGAATAACATTGAAATTGATCAAATCAGATTTCAGAGAATCCCTAACTTTTGCATAAGGCTCTGGACAAACTTCTGCCCAATTTGTGCCCAGCCCTTCTTGGTGACACTAGGTTCAGCGCTCTTCTCACCTCTAACTTTACTGCAGACACACCTTGCAATTCCATGTCTAAGATTGCTGACCCTAAGGTGCCAGAAAGGTTTGAATGGGACTTGGCACAAACCTATTGCAGTTCACAATGATGTTATCAGATGGCTGTCAAATGCTACTGAGCGAGTTCTCAAATGGGACTGCAGGGAGCTGGGAAGCATTTTAAGGCAGCCTCCAGCACAAGCTCCTAGCACACAGCAGAGTCGCAGAAGCAGAAGCAGTGGGAAGAGAGTGCACCCTGCTTTAACTTGCCCCTGAGCCCGCTGCAAAGTACAAGAAAATCAGCAGCCTCTTTGAAAGGTCACAGAGCATATTTTAACCCCCACACATGGCTGAGCCAGTCAGATGTTTGCAGAGAGAGCATTCATAGGTAAGAGCACTCAGAAAGGCTCTTCCCCTAGAAAGCTCCCTGCAGTCCCATTTGAGAACTCGCTCAGTAGCATTTGACAGCCATCTGATAACATCATTGTGAACTGCAATAGGTTTGTGCCAAGTCCCATTCAAACCTTTCTGGCACCTTAGGGTCAGCAATCTTAGACATGGAATTGCAAGGTGTGTCTGCAGTAAAGTTAGAGGTGAGAAGAGCGCTGAACCTAGTGTCACCAAGAAGGGCTGGGCACAAATTGGGCAGAAGTTTGTCCAGAGCCTTATGCAAAAGTTAGGGATTCTCTGAAATCTGATTTGATCAATTTCAATGTTATTCTGGTAACTTACGTAAATTAGAACAAAGACGAATGAGCGTATGTTATGAAAGTTAAAAAATGCTCAACACCTTCTCCTACCTCCTCTGCAACCACAGAGGCCAAGAGAAAATGCAAACACACACACACACACACACACACACACATACACACACACACACACACATTCCAGCAAGGAACCTGTTTTGCAAGTTTTGCTGGTAAAAAGTAGGAAGGGGGTTGCTGGAGAGTGGAAGAACCTTAGAAGTATC
>LNAC01000368.1:774994-796846 GCA_002007465.1 Ailurus styani | reverse complement strand
GGTTTTTTTTTTTTTTTTTTTTTAGTAGACTAACCTGAAGAGCTCCATATTGGGCCACAAAGGGGAAACAGAGACCTTCTGCAGATCCTCCCAAACACGCCGGCTGGGCAAGGGAAGGGTCCAGAGCGGGTGGCCCATCTGCCCAGCAGCACGGGTGGAGAGGCGGGTTTATTTAGCTTCAGGCTGTGAGGAGCAGTGGGGATCCCGGAGCGGGATTCATGGACCGCAACTCGTCCACCCCAGGACAAACAGACCACTAGCATGCAGGTAAGGCTAATGAAACAGCAGGCTCTCAGGAAGGATCTGCAACCTAAAGTTTCTGGTTTAAAGAAAAACTGACAAACATTGAAAGGAAAAAGAAAATCCAATACACGTTTCACAAGTCAAGCACAGACAGGAGGCATCACCAAAAGAATAAGGGCACTTTGATTTCTTAATTAAACAATGAAGACCAATGGCGGTAATTCCCTAAAGCTGGAACTTTGGCTCTATTTTTGTTTGCAGCCATTGTTTGCTTTAGAAATTATCTATCTACATTTTGGTCAGCTTTTGCTATGGTGCTGGTTAATTTCACGTGTCAGCTTGGCTAGGTCGTGGTACCCAGCTGTATAGTCAAACACCTGTCTGAATCGTGCCGTGAACGTATTTATTTAGGTGTCATTAACATTTAAATCAGCAGGCTCTGAGTCAGCACACTCTGAGCAGAGTGCATAGGTGGGCCTCATTCAATCAGTTGAAGACCTTAAGAGCAAAAACTGAGCGCCCCCGGGCGGGTGGGGGGGAATCTGCCTCAGGACCATGACAGAAACCCTGCCTGAGTTTCCTACCTACAGATCTTGGCCTCAAGGCTGTAACATCAACTCTTCCCTGAATTTCCAGGCTGATGGCCTGGCCCTACAGACTTCAGACCTGCCAATTCCCCTAACTTGGTGAACCAATTCTTTAAACTAAATCTCTCTCTCTCACTCTTGCTCTTGCTCTCTTTCTGACCTATTGTTTCCATTTCTCTGGAGAGCCCCGACTAATGGAGCAGGTAATGCCGACATTATACCCCCAGGCTTAGGTTCCAGTCCTCTCCTACCTCCATAGCGTCGTCTGACACTCATTTTTACTTGGAGCACCTACTGTCACTTCAAATACTGCTTGTCAAGACTGAAACTTGAGTAATTGTTTAGAATTTACTGAGCATGAACTGAATTTAGCAAAGTAGAGACATACTTGCTGTCAAATTAAGATGAAGAAATACAATCCAGTTCACTGAGTATTACACTAAATATCAATGGGCTGAATTCCTCCATTAAAAGACAAATAAATTGAGTAAAAAGAGCAAAACCAACTTGTACACAATTTCTAATCAACACCCTCATTAATACAGAAAAGTTGAAAATACATGAGTAAGAAATACCAGACAAATGGAAACAAATGTAGAGCAAAAGTGACAATATTAATAATAAGAGAAATTAAAAAACACTAAACAGAATACAGACATCATTTGGTAGTGTAAAAAGACAATTTATAAAAAAGGAATTATCATAAATTTGTTTGCAACAAGTAAACAACTTAAAAAACTATAAAAGAAAAGATCTTAGGCATGCAAGAAGGACAGGACAAAAATATGTTGATAGTGAGAGACTTTAGGATACTTTGTTTAAAACTAAGCAGCGCTGGGGCACCTGGGTGGCTCAGTCAGCTAAGCGTCTGCCTTCAGCTCAGGTCATGATCCCAGGGACCTGGGATGGGGTCCAGCGTTGGGCTCCCTGCTTGGCAGGGAGAATACTTATCCCTCTGCCTTTGCCTCTCACCCCCCTACTTGTGCTCTCTCACTCACTTTCTCTCTCTAATAAATAAAATCTTTAAAAAAAAAAAAGCAAAAAACTAAACAGTGCTAAAAAAAATAAGGACAAAGACGAAATAAATGACACAAACAAGAAACCTGATATATATGTATGTGCACGTATGTGCATATATAATAAACATAAAATAGGTAATTTTTCAAGAATATTTATAGAACACTTACAAACACTGACTGTGTACTTGACTATTCAAAAAAACAAATGTAAACTAAGCCTCCCAGGCTCCCTGTCCTCGCACTGTTAATACTCAGCACACATTCATATGGGAGAACGTTTCAATTGAGATCTTCCCTCTCTGCTCTCCCAATGCTCTGGGCTCCAGAAAGCTGCTTCTTTGTCTCCTTCTTATTATTTTTTTAAGATTTTATTTATTTAATTTGAGAGAGAGAAAGTGAAAGCTCAAGCGGAGGCAGGGATGGGGAAAGGGAGAGGGAAAAGCAGACTCCTCCTCCTCACTGAGTAGAGAGCCTGATGCGGGGTTTGAGTCCCAGACCTTCTGTGGTCACATAGGCTTGGGAAACATTATTCTTTACATTCCACCTGCTCCCAAATCTCCAAGTGAGACTGACAATGCCTTTTAGCATAGGAAAAGATCTGATCAGGCCCTACAGTGCAGAAATTCATTTAACTTTGGTTAACCAAAAATATCCCCAAATTAGAAACTCAGTGCTACTAACGGCTGGGGGACCTAGGGTTCCACAGGGCATAGTTTTACAAAATGCTGGTCTGGGTCACTGCTAGTTAGAACAGACACTGTTTCATGCTGCCCTAATGTGTATGGCCCTCATTTCTCAGTGATAAGTTTCTCCTGAATGAAAAGGGTTTTGACAGGCATCTCACACCTGCTCTCTTTGACAGGATGTAGCATCTCATGTAATCCTCACCACAATAGTATTGTCGGTCTCATTTCTGGGGTTACGAAAAAGCCTCAGGAAAAAAGATGATTCACCTACATTCCATAGCTAAGACTGTCCTGGCATATAAAAAACTCAGTTATATCGGACCCCAAAGCTGGTACTCTTCCCACTAAACAGACGTATCCTCGGCAGGCCAAGTGCACTCTATACATACTGCCTGATGTCGAGCTCACAGTGTAGGCCGATGATAAATCACCATCGGATTGAATTAATCCAAGAAAACACTTGTAGGAAGGACGGTTAATGGCAAAGACGTAAGCTTGAATCGTGAGAAGTGGGAGGACAATCAGACACTCGGAATATGAGTTCTGCATCGATGTCCTGGACAGAATCACACTGGTCTTTTCTGGATTCCCAATCAGGTGGCAGTTTCCTCTCAGCTTTGCTGATCCAGGTGTCTCCTGCCACCGCATAGCGACACTTTGGTCTCTGACTCCCTTTTGCCGTCCACCTACTTCCAGACACTCCTTAGCAGGTTTTCCAGCAGAATCTTATTTTGATTTTTTTTTTCAGAGCTCCTCTTAATATAGCACTGCGCTCCTGCTCTTCCACAACACTAATTAGAATGAAAGCTAATGCAGAGGTTGGTGGCACCCAATTAAACATGAATCAAAAGCCATGTGTTATGAATGATCCCCATTTAGGATTCTTTTTCTCTTTTTCTGTATCCTCTATGATTAATGTCAACTTCAAGTCAATTTTGCGAATAAAATTGCAACCCCTTGAATTTAGCCTTTTTGATCACTGAGCCCCCTCCATCTTCACCACCACAAGGTGTCCTACTACATAATATTCCAAACCCTCGGAAATGCACCTCCCTCCCCTTTAAGACACAATTCAAAATAATCAGACCTCTGGGAAACATTTCCAGCAAGCTCCTTCATCTGGTCCCTTGAGTAACATCATCTGTTAAGTATTAGACTGTTCTTTCTGCTTATTTTTTTCCCATTGTTTTTCATCACACCCAAGTTTGGATGACTATTGTTTCTGATCCCATTCTGACTTCTCTTAGACATAGCGAAGATATGGAACTTCTGAGGGCGATTTTTTTTTTATCCTGATTCTTTCAATCTTCTCGTGTTTTTATTTACAGGCTCTAACATTTCATTAAACACACAACCACAGATACACTAATATAAATCCTCTAAAGGCAACCTGTACTTTTGTTATGACACCACGGTCCTTTCATCTGGGGGTGTCGCTCTAGCAGCAGTAACATCTTCTCAACATTTACGTTGCATAGATACTTACACTGTTTATCTCGCTGCTTCTTCAGTGCTGAATTCCTTTTCTTCCCCGAATTACTGAAGGCCAATCTAAGTAGGAGGCGGGCATTTCAGCCATTCTAGGATCACCACCAAATGTCATACTTCCTGCTACTGGGCCAAACAGGCCCCCCTATTTTGGTTTTTCCCCATTTTCCTCAACATTTTAAATAAATGTCCTTCAGTTTTGCCATTCATTGGAGAAATGGTGTGATCTGGAGGTAAAAGGCAAGACCCCCCACAGCCAGACCACAGGATTTCAATCCTGGTGCTGCCACAGTAACTTGCCATGTCACCTTGAGCAAGAGCTAAGTACACTGTGCCTCAGTTTCACATTCTGTTGAGAAGGGTTAATATTGCCTGCCCCCCAGGCTTGTTGAGAGGATGAAATATGCCAGTATGTGCAAAGAGCAATAGTGTCACAATCTTAGCTGATGCCAATAATATGTTCTCCTTGCAGCCTTTTCCACTTTTTCACCACTATAAACAGTGCTTGAGAAAACAGTGCTGAAGAAACGCTGAACATCTAGCTAACGTTCTCCACGTTCACGGCCATCTGCATAAGGGCATTTCTGTCCCCAACCTACTGTGGCTTGTTATGAGTACTTGCTGCATATACACTCTATCAGATTTCTTAATACCAAGAAATTGTTTCCTTTTTCCTTAAGGTTTAGGCAAGAAATGGGTCTGTAAATGCATACTCTGTCATTGGTTCAAACAGCTTACTAGTTCTTCCTACTGAACGTAGTTCTTCTCCCACCAATTTCCTTTTTGGATCAGAATAAATTAATAGCTCTAAAGGGGAATTCCTTATCTAGGTCTATTACTTTAGTATACAATCTATAAGCCTTTCGTTTATGTATTCATGAATTTGCAAAACATGTGTAATTGTTAAAACTCGCCCCCTCTACAACTTTAACCTTTTATCCGCACGTTTGCCAAGGCCAAAGGCTTCCACTAATGACAGTCTATGGTCTCGGTGCACCTTTAGTTCCAATTCCCCTCACTTTCCAGGCTTCACTGAGACACATATCCATGAACATAGATACATATTTGGGAATTTCGAACATTTCTCCTACATAGGATGATCGGGTTAGAATAAATGTGATAGAAAAAAAAATCTGGGGGTGCCTGGGTGGCTCAGTGGGTTAAGACTCTGCCTTCAGCTCAGGTCATGATCTCAGGGTCCTGGGCTCAAGCCCCACATCAGGCTCTCTGCTCGGCAGGGAGCCTGCTTCCTCCTCTCTCTCTGCCTGCCTCTCTGCCTACTTGTGATCTCTCTGTCAAATAAACAAATAAAGTCTTTTAAAAAAAAAAAGAAAAGAAAAGAAAAGAAAAAAAAATCTGATTGGGGCGCCCGGCTGGCTTAGTCAGTACAACATGTGACTCTTGATTTTGGGGTTGTTTGAGCCCCCACACTGGGTGTACAGATGACTTAAAAATAAAATTTAAAAAAAAAGAATAAAATCTGAATAATTTGGAGTTTTCATCATGACAGAGGGACTACATCCTCTACATTCCCCAAGGCATCCACTGATACCCTGAGTTCTACTGCATGGGGAGTAACCCAGTGTGAGACTCTGACATAATACGATGAAGTTCATCACAAATAAGTCAAAAATGCCACTACCTATAGGTGTAAATATGTGTTAAAACATTTATATGAGATACAAATGTGATTGATGCTATTGTACAGAGAAGTATAAAGTGCTATGTACAGATGTACTACGTATAGTACGGATAAAGCCGTTTGGGAAAGCTGATAAAAGAAAATGGGGGAATTTTCCTCCAAAACTAGATTCCACAGCCAAATTCTGGGTAAACCAAACATCCCTGTAGAACCAAGATGCTACAATAAAAAGCAGTGACAAATGGGCCAACATATTTAAGAGCCTGTGCAGAACCATTAGCGCTCTTCCCTGTGCCATGGAGACTTAGAATCTATGTATTAAGACAGCATCATCACATGATGGAAGTAGCCTGAATCACTAAGTCATCTTAAGGACAGCCTCTCCGGAGAGTTGCCCAACCAACTCTGCATGTGTGAGAAATGAAGCATTTTGGTGTCATGGCACAAAAACTTCCACAGGGCTTATTTGTTGCACAGCATAATCACGACCATCCTAACTAATACACCAGTTTAAAGGTATATGTCTCCTATTGGCTTCTCTTGTATTATAATTACTATTTGAATGGGGCCGGCTGGCTACTGAAAACTAGCATGCAGAAGGGAGGAGTCAGCAGACACAGTTCATACCCTCACCTCTGGTTTGTGACATCAAATGCCCTCTCCACAAAATGTTACTTGCTTTGCCCTAAAAGTGTGTCACCCTCACTCTTCAGTTTGTGGCATTCAATGTCTGTGGGGCACACACCAAATCCCTTTATTTTTTTTTAAGATTTATTTATTTATTCATGTATTTATTTATTTATTTATTTTTAGAGGGGAGGAGGAGCAGAGAGAGAGTCTCAAGTAGACCCCCACTGAGTACTTGGGACTCGATCTCACAACCCCGAGATCATGACTCAAGTCAAAACCAAGAGTCGGCAGGTAAACAACTGAGCCACTCAGGCGCCCCAGCAAAGCCCTTTAAATCACAGGCCTTCTGTGACTGGATGTGTTGTGATCTGATAATCACTCTCTCCTCTCTTCTATTAACCCTGTTTTCCATCTGGAAAGCTTCGCCTGTGGAAGGTGAGGTCAAGATCATACAAATTATAGGCAGCAAACCTCCTTCCACCAACTCTACTTTTGCTTTCTACATTCTGTGTACACTGGGCCTCCACAAAGACATCCCCTAGTCTCCCAAAGCCATCGCACAGGTCCTGATCATTTCCTTGCTTCATTCAAGATGGAGAATGTTTCTCTTTTTCCACTGTTAATACCCTTAACTTTTGAGGGAACAGGAGTAAGAATGCCTTTCTTTATTCTACCAACTTGAGGTAGTGTTTGCTTCTCAAGTGTTTCATTCTTAATACCTGCTGTTCGGATTCACATGCAGTTAAGACTTCTCTTGCTCGCTGTCTTTAACTGGGTAGTTTCCCAAGATTCTTGATAAAATCAAGGATATATCTTCTGAAAAGGAGATGTCAGTCAAAAGAACAGATAATGTTGAGTCTGACCCCAAGCCTACAGTTCCAAATTCCATAGAACAACTCCTCACTAAAAAAGTTTTCTTAGAAGTCGTTAAAAAAAAAAAAAAAGTAACATGAACCTGAACCTGGGGGTATTTATGAATAAAGAGGCTGATAAATATTTTCCTTTTCACCACTGGTGGCACACATTTCAGCACCAGACGGCCTGGACTGAGGTAGACAACAGTAAGTGGTGCCAAACGAACCAGGCACTGAGAAAACAGCCCCAGTGCTGTTTGCAAACAAGCACAAAGGTGAAGCTGGGTAATGAGGAGGCACCAGGGAGCCCTGAGGGGCACGGAGATGGCAGGACAGCCCAGGCCTGAGGGAAGGCCTCCCAGCCCTACTGACCTCTTATCAGATAGTTTTATTGTTCGCGTTCTTATCTCCTTATCTGAGTCCTCCACAATGTCCTGTCAAAGGAAAATACACCTTCAGGGCTCTCTCACTCACTGTATTAAATGGAAGAACACAGTAAGCTTTCAAGTTAAAATGTATTACTTGTCCCACCTCAAGTTCCACGACGTTAGCTTTAAGACTACACATAAACGAATTGTGACCACAAAGCAGATACTATAGACCTAGATCGTTGACTAGTTATTTCCAGTAACTGGAAATAAAAATTGAAACATTATTTTCAGAAGGGTTTCCGAGACTAGGAGTGGAAAGCTGGTTTCTGTCCGTGAGAGCTAGGTGGACGTTTGTTTGTTAGTGAAAACATACAAGAAGAGCCTTCCCAAATTGTGTCGTTACACAGCGACCATGACTGGGAGATGGCTAACTGAAGACCTTTCTAAACTAAGAGCTACTTCAAAAAAGTAACTGCCTTTCAATGTAAAATATTCACAAGAATCTATTTTCTATGATTATCTCATATGTACTGGAGCTGAGTAAGATTTACCTTTTTACTTTTTATTATTTTTAAAAGGTTTATTTATTTATTTATTTATTTATTTATTTGAGAGTGTGTAGGTGTGGGTGTACGTGCACATGCGTGTTGTGGGGAGGAGTAGCACAGGGAGAGGCAAAGAGAGTCCGCAGCAGACTCATCATTGAGCACGGAGCCCGAACTTGAGCCAAAACCAAGAGTCAGATATTCAACCAATTGTCACCCAGGCTCCCCAAGATTTATCTTTTCTGAAAAAATGGCAACGGAATGTCTCTATTGTTTGACCTATTGTGATCTACGTAATTTTGTTACCAAAACTTCAGAAAAATTAAAGGAGGAGGAAGCAAACACCGTCGTCAGTAACAAACAGAAAGACCACAGACTTCAGGAACCGTGACTTTGGTTCAAATGGTGTCTTCTTGATTCGAGGGAAATTACTTATCTTGTCTTAGCTTCTTAGCCTCAGTCTCTTCTCACTTCCCAAACTGCAAAGGATCTCTTAATTCTTGGATTCTCCACCCTTCTTTATCACGCAAATGGTGCCTATCACATTCTAATTGTATTAGAAATACAGTGGCGAACTCATTCATTCATTCAACAAAAACTGATTATGCTTCATTTAGGTTGCATACTCCCTTAAATGCTGACTTTACAAAGGTTACTAAAACAAGGTTCTTGCCCTCCAAAAGCACATTTTATAAGGGAAAGAGAAACACAAAGAGAAGTACAACAAAGGCATGATCAGATACTACAATATAGGTACTGTAAGATTTGTGACCAATTCAGAAGGCGTGACATTTGGGCCAGATCTTGAAGGATCAGTATCTGTACACGAATGCCTTATTTCTTTTACTGACTTGATGTCAGGGACCATGTCTCATATGCTTTTACCATGGCAGGTGCCAAGTAAATATATATATGGGATGAACAGGTGAAAGAAATCCAAATTTTAAGCTTTTAATGATGGAAACATGCAAATATATTCCAGAAATATAATAAAATTGTGCTCTGACAATGGAAAAAATAATCTTCAGGTATTCAAACACGTGCTGGGAAAAATGTAAAATGAATTTAAATACTAATTTGCAAAGAAGAGTTGCTGAGACTCTTTTGGATCCCATAAACCACAATATTGTTAATGCTGGGAGCTGCCTTTGAAAGAATGAGAGGACCCATTGCTTTCTTTCTCAGTACTCTTGTGATATTGGTGTTACTGTCCTTTGACAAACAAGGGAACTAGAACAGAGAAGGATAAAGTCATTAGCTCCAATCATATAATTAGCCCATGGTGGAGGCTGGATTCCAATCCAGCCCTGCCCAGCCTCATTGCCAAACCCTTAGCTGCCAGGTGATGTGGCTTCATACTCTGATTGCCCCACACAAATCGTCGGAGGTCAGTACCACTAAAGCTACTACTATGCAGGGCGCCTGGGTGGCAAAGTGGGTTAAAGCCTTTGCCTTTGGCTCAGGTCATGATGTCAGGGTCCTGGGATCAAGCCCTGCATCAGGCTTTCTACTCAGTAGGGAGCCCACTTCCCCCTCTCTCTGCCTACTTGTGATATCTATCTCCCTCTCTCTGTCAAATAAATAAAATCTTTAAAAAAAAAAAGCACTAATACTATGCAGATAAGCATTATGCTACACTAATGGTCATCTGCATTTTCAGGAGACACTAGAAGGGAGTTAAGAAAACCTCCTTTCAGTAATTCAGACTGAAAAAAATTCTTGACTGACTTATTTTCAAAGGCTCAAATACAAGTTTTCAACCATGAATCTCCCAGTGTTTGAACTCAGATTTTGAAATGTAAGGTATGCTCTAATTCTCCTTTGGTTTAATCCCAAGGAACTGGAATGTGGATTCCCTTAATACCTAGATATTTCATGTAAGATGCTAGATGCAGCATGGTTACCATCTTACTCTTAAACTCCACCCCCCCCCCACCCCCGGTGGCACTCTTTTCATTAAGCCACTTCTCTGGGAGGCAGCCAGGAAAACAACCACCAGAAGAGTATGAGGTATTTAGAACCTCAATATTAGGTAAGTGGTCAGACCTGTTTATTTGAATTCCCCTTTATGGCTGGTCATACGATCTTCCTGCAAAGGAAGCCTCAAATAATCCACTTTAAGAAGGCCAGGGAGGAACAAAGGATGTTCTGGAGAAGAGGACAGGAAAGAGGAAACAGACAGCAGGAGAAAAAGAATGGAAAAGCCAGAAGATGAAGTGCTGTCCATAGGAATTTCCTAAACCATTAACTGCCTGAGCTTATCTCTGACGTTCACAGTGCTGATTAGGGTTCATCTGTGACACAACAATGGAAGGAAAAAACACGTACACAAACCCAAGCATCAGAATCTTTCCCCCTTTAAATGGTCAGCTTGGAGTACCCAATAATTCATCCTGAATTACTCAGTAAAGGGACAGCTGACCAGCCATGGTCAGAAGGCACCTGTGGCAGAGATGTACGTGATAGGAGATCAGAGGTTGAGGCCGCTAAGCCACAGTCATTATTCCCAGTCACCTGATCCCATGAACCCTTCAGGTTATATTTAGGCTCTCCACGTGAGAGTTCTGGCCAAAGCCTCATCATAGGAGTAGCAGTAATTATGAGATCATGAATAATAACAGTAATAATAATGGAAATATTTTTAATGTGGAAAATATATCATTTTGACATACTAATTTCTCAATTTTTCAGCAAAATGTATATATTTCAACTTTAAAAAAATATATTCTCCCTTCTCATTCAACACACTGTCAATATCCTAACCTCCTTTACCTTCACCCCTGTCCCCATAGTCACATACACACACATACCCTCACCATGTCCCTTACACCCCATGTACAGACCATTGGGGAGGAAAAAATTTCCCTTTACCCTTCTAAGCTTTTTGGCTGATAAATTGATATATGGCATATTAACATGGGAAGAACAAAGTTAATTACTTTATGTATGGGAGCCCCATAAGAATATGAGACCCAAGGACATGTAGCGTCAGTTGAAGCTTATATGACGTCCTAAGCTAAGGAATGGGGTAGGGGCTTGGGGCTTCAAAGGGGAGGAGGGCGATTCACAGAACAAGAAGAAGAGATGTTTGGTAATTAGATGTTTGCCCTGCTATACAGATAGGTCTTACAGAGAAAAAGTAATCTCTGGTAATAGCTCTTCTTTTTTTAGTCAGGCACACTATCTAAATTATTTTAGGTCATAACAACTTTGTCTTGATTATTATGCTTTTTCTGGTAACCTCCCATAATGGACTCCCACCCCCAACATCTTCTTTTGTCCTTAGCTGAACATGGTTACTTCAGGTGATGGCTTTGGCCATTTTGGGGAGATACTCAGTTTTCCTGGGTCTCTCCCATGTATACACAGGAAGTATACATACTATTAAACTTTAGTTTGCTTTTTTCCTGTTAATTTGTCTTATATCAATTTAATTATTAGATGAGTCAAAAACCTAGAAAATGAAGGCATTTTTTTTCCATACTATCTGCTCTATAGGCAATGATCAACTTACAGAACAGTGGAATAAACAAGGATTCTGAACTCAGACTTAACCAGATTCAAATTCCAACTTTGCCTTAGAAAACTGTGTAATTGTAACTGAGCTTCCTCAATCTGAACCACTTTGGATAAAGTATGGTGCCCCATAAAAACATGACACATTACTTATATGGACACTGACCCTACTAGCAACTAAAAAATAGGGATATTTTTATATATCTCAATTATATCTTAATAAAACTGTGGGAGAAGACATTAAGTGAGTAAATAAATAAATAAATAAATAAATAAAATAGGGTGTATTTTCTATATGCACTTGAAATGAAAACAGTCACCCTTTTCTCAATTACTAAAGAATTTATCTGCTGTACATCAACCAGGATTCCTGGTTCTTCTCTCCTCCTCTGGGTCTGCCACCAGATTTCAGAGAAGAGAAGGTTGCATTTAAATGCTTAAAATGAGACTGAGGATGAAATACAAGTTCAAATTATTCAGGCTAATGCCAATTTCCATTTCCATGGATGACCAAAAGCTGAGTTAGACATCACTCTTGTAACCAATTAACTGGCAAGACATTCGACTTAAAATAGTGAATGTGCCTCTCTACCTGGAGTGTGGAAATCACTAATAGCCCACCCTCTTCCCCCCCAAGACATCTGTTGCCGAGTGGGCTCCTCTTTCTTTACTATGTTCTCCACCCTCAGAGGTCAATCTGATATCATCATGCCTGTGAGGGCTACAAAGGAGGCCTCCCATCTCCTGTGACCCCAAAACTGCACTGTCTGCTAAATAAGTCACTGCACACAGCCAAGAAACAAAAACAAAAACATCCCAAGCCACAGTTGGGTGGTAATCTGTGTAGCTGTCAAGATAAACCAAGAAAACAGGTAGCTGATGACAGCAGAAAGCCAAGAACACAAAAGGGAAACATCTGTGATTAAAAGGAAAAAAAGAGAGAGAGAGAGCAGAAACTGAACCCTAAGGTCAGCTTCCTAAGGAAAAGGTATTTACCATAAGTCTATCCCTCTGTGGTCCACTCGATCCTGAAAATGTATTTATGTATGTATGTATTCATTCATTCATTCACTGTACTAAGCTAACTCAAGTGCTTTCTGAGTGCACAGTCATTGATCCTAGGCTTCACTCAGCAGAGTAATACCCCTCACTGACTGCACATCAGATGTATTTGTGGCTGAACATCGGGACACTCTTTCTGGGGGAACCGCAGGCTTTCTGGGTCCCTCCTCTCTGGCATTCTGATAAAGACAACTGAGCTTTCAGGTCCAACCTTTCACTGCAGGCTGCCTTCTCCTCCCAAGGCCCAAAAGAGATCTGGACCAACCCAAAGGTGGGTGCAATCCACTCGACTATTTTTTTCCCCTCTGAACTGCCGGTCACTTTGCTTTCCCTCGTGTTCATTTCAGAATGAGCTGTGCACAGAAAATGGCACCATGTTCCTACCTGGTCTCTCAGCCTCTCTTGGTGGCCCATGATTGCAGTGGCATGATGGGGGTATTTCTGCTTCAGATGTTCCAGGAAAGCTTCTCTCTTCCTGTCCATCTCAGATGTTTGCATTCCCAGGATTTCTTTGGAACTTCGGGGCCCACCTAGAGTGTGTCTCCTTGGGATATTGCGGGAAGACCTGGAAACTGAAACACGACTGTTTCCATTAGAAAGGCGCTCCTTGGTTCTGCGGCATTCTGCATCTTCTAAGGACGTTACATGTAGATTGCTTTTTCCTTGTTCTGAAAGACAAAAAGAACAAAATACAGTTCACAATGAATGATCTCACTAGAAATCTCAATTACAGAACACCAAGAGTCTGTGGCAGCTGTTAATTGTGTAAATGTAACCTAGCAGGTTTTTTGTTTTTTGTTTTTTTTTTAGGCAAGAAGGGGGGAAAATCAACAATCAAAGGAAATACAAAAAATCACACTAAAAGGAAAAGTTGCAGAAAAAAGTAGGCTATTTCTGACTCTTTCCCTGAGGTTATTCAAAATGAGAACACTTGGTCGGACCAGTGTGCAGGCAACTGGGTTACCCCTTACCTTCCTTACCTTCATCTGTAATTATGGAAAAGTTAACTCCAGTGGTTCTGATTATTTCTTCATTTTTAATTACAATTTCATGCTGGTAACAGGACTTTTATATTTCTACAATCTGAAGGTTATATTTCTACAACCACCTTCAGACAGTTATTTCTGACACTTATTTCATCCCCGAGACCAAAAATAGCTTTTATCATCACTGATGAGTGAACCACCTACAACATCTAGCCCCCCCACATTAGAATAAAGAAAACAAACATTAGAATATTACTAAGTTAATATTATTATCAGGTAAGAATGGAGGGGATGCAAAGGCTTAGACACATTTTATGTGAAATGGACTTTCAAACACACAGTGCAAAGGGAAGAGATATGATACGTGTAGATGATCTAGACCTAGACCCTTGGCCTTGACCCTGCCTCTGACCTGACCTTTAAAGAACAAGGTGATTTCCACCTAGAAGGGAGCAAGTGAGCCAGGCACTGACAGTGCTTCACCTGCAGGACATGGATAGGGAATCTCTACTCATTCTCAAAGATTGGCAAATGGGGTGTCGGGTCTGCATATTCCAGTTAGCTGGAAAAAAAAGGCAATTAATTACTTCTTAAAAATCGAGAACAGAAAGAGAATGTTATGAACATTCAGATCATCTTCATAAGGAATAGTTCTTTGGTTTTTAAAAAAAAAATTATTTACTTATTTGACAGAGAGAGATCACGAGTAGGCAGAGAGGCAGGCAGAGAGAGAGGAGGAAGCAGGCTCCCTGCCGAACAGAGAGCCTGATGTGGGGCTTGATCCCAGGACCCTGAGATCATGACCTGAGCCGAAGGCAAAGGCTTTAACCCACTGAGCCACTCAGGCGCCCTATAAGGAATAGTTCTTACATCCTACACAGATGCAGGCCGAACGGAGTGTCCCTGTTCACTGAATTCCCGGGGAAAAGCACTGAGTGGGGGTCTCAGGAGTTCTGCCTTTCATGCTAGACTTAGATCTCTCGGCCTCACTGTCTTCATTAATAAAATGAGGATGGTGGACTAGTGATAGAAATGCAGAGTCTTCTAGCTCTAAATCCTTTAAAATCTACTCTAACCTATTTTTTAAAGAAGTTTCCATTTGTTAACTATTTATCTTGAAAAGTTGTGTGCAGAAAAAGAGATTCAATATCTGAAAGTTCTAGACTGGAGTCTCAGAGAAGACTTCACACCAGTAATACGCAGAGTGTCTGGTTTATGCATAAACGAGCTCGTCTGAAGGCAACGCCACCAACACATTCCCCACCTCACTGTCTAGAAACATCTGTCTACAGAACTCCAGGTACAACACCCTTTGGTTAGGCATAGAAAACATTTTAAACTCAGGCTGGTTTTCCTACTCTGCTTTTCCATCCCTAGAAGAGTGTTCTGGGAATAATTCTTCTTGTTTACTCTTCACTTCTCATTACATTGCTAATTATTGCATCTCCATCAGACACCGATGAGGAAAGGGAGGAAAAAATAGCCAAATTGGTTAATTCTCCTACTTTTCATTTGTTGCAGCAGTAAATTTAGAAGGGGAAGAAAATGGAACTTTGGATTAAATAGATATTGAGGGAGTAACTATCATTTCTTTAGGTTGCCTTCTCATTACGTGGACTCATGTGACGGCTACCTTTTTTGCGGCATCGTCTTGAATAAAACAGAAGGAACAGGATCTGCTGAATGAGGCTAGAGGCAGAAAATGCCATATGTCAGGTTGGTAAATACGTGTGCAATCTGGTTTAGCTTTAGCTTTTGGAGTGCGTATGTGTGCACATGAGTTTTCTATTAGCCAAAAACTTGTTGTATACTTGATATTTTATTATTACTTTTGACATCATTAACATATTTTCAAAATTATCCAGGACAGCTAGATTAATTAGCAGGACTGAATCTCTGGAAAGGTGACTTCTTCACATGGACACACACACAGACACCCAGATGGATGAAAGTTCAGGCGCCTCCCACACCAACAGGGGTTAGAAAGTTCCATTCTGTCTTGCTCCGCCACACAGACTCACAAAAACTATGTTGTTTCATCCAAGGCTCCTCAGAATAGGTCAAGGCAGCCAGAACAGTAGCACCGTGGAGACTGAAAAGATTTTCCACTTTCTTCCTTCAGATAAATTGGGAAAGGAACAGGAGAGGGAGGGGTGGCGTTCTGAGTCCATCTTCTGTCACCATTTACCTTTGAGCAGCTCTGACTTGCTGATACTCTAAACCCTTATTTTTTTCCTAACACTTTGCACTGCAAGGTCATGTCAACCTTATGGTACTTTACTGTTTTTTTTTCTCTCTTGTGGATTCTTCTAAAATGTCTCCAGTTGCTTAACAAGGTTTAACGTGATTTGGAGGAAAGCAGCAAACAGCACCAATGACTAATGCACCAAGGGCCGGGTGCACAGTCCCTTGGCAGACATCCAATCGCCGGCGGGGCGCACTTCTCCCTGTGTCTCACCTTCTTGCCCTCTACCTCCCTCAGCTATGTGCCCCATCTGCTTCCCATCCCACCATCAGGCACCTGCTCCATCCTCCCAGGCCCCACTGACGACAACCCAACACCAAGTTCCACACAAAGCCACTTGATCACACATCCCAGTCACCTGAGCCTTCTCCTCAGGGAGACGCAGTTCCTGGGAGCTGCTGACTTCCGTGCTGGAAGTAGAAATGACAATTCCACCATTCCAGTCTTTTGGGGAGAATGTGATCTCTCGGCTGAGGAGACCCAACTAAGCAGGGATAGAAACAAACAAGAGGGGACCAAGCAGAGGACACGGAGTCGCAATTCCACAGCTGTGGAGTCAGAGATCCGAGTCCAGGCCAATTCTTCATTATCTGCAAAGCCATCAACACAGAAATAAAGTTCTATTTCTTGTCTGGAATGCGCTGGGGTGCTAACACTCAAGGATGGGTGTGTCTAGGAGCTTGCTATTCTGGGAATCCGTGTCAAACAAATAACGAAGCTGCAGCATGAAGACCAGGCTTTCAGTTTCCCCTTCCTGCCGCTCCCAGCCTCTGCCCAGCCCAGGGCGAGTAACTCCTCCTTTGTAGCTGGCTGGGAGCAAGCAGGGCTGGGAGCAAGCAGGGCAGGGAGCAAAACGGGAGGACAGCCCCTCCAACATTCCCTGGAGCAGGAGGAGGGGTGAGGAGGGCAGGAGTGCCTGAGTTTCAAAGGGCTTCCCGGCTGAGATGCAGCAAGCTATCCCACAGGCAGGAGACCGCGGGGCCCCAGGGCCACAGCTTGGATGGCTTCAGCCAGGTTCGCTGACTTACTTCGAAGGGTCTGGGACCTTGCATCATTGGGACACTCCACGCCCGCTTTCTCCCGGAGAGCCAGCAGCCACACTTCCCTGGGATTTTTATTCCTGAGCAAAGACTGGGTAAGCCGAAGCCTCTGAGAAGGGAGTCCCTCACTTCTTTAGAGTGGCTCCGGGTTAGCTAGCTCTAAAATCGTGCCAAGTTCCTCTCTGGTCACAGAACGTCATGAGGAGCTGCCATTTTGCCTAGCTGTCTATCCCGACCTACCGTGGCAGCGACAGTATTTTGTCCGTCTGTGTCTTCAAACCATAATGTCCTTCTGCTGCACACACACAGAAAGACTGCATTTTCCAGGACCCTTCATCTGGCTGGGGCCTTGGACTAATTCCTCTGGCCAATGCAAGTAAGGCGAGACACCTTTAGTCCCTGCCCCCAGACTTCCTGAATAATTGTCCATGCTCTTTCTCTTTCTTCTTTGGCTGGTTGAATGCAATGACTCCAGTGGAAAATGTCAAAGCCTTGGGGAATGGGGTCCCAGAGTCAGCTTAAAGATGGGCCCCCCGGAGATCCACCTGGCCAGGAATGTCCGCATCCCACCGGGTTCAAAATATTAACACTGACTGTGCTAAACCATAGAAATTTCAGGGTTGTTACAATTAGCTTAGCTGACTAATATAAATCACATATTCTGTTGGGGGCCCACAGGGTTCCGGATGGCCAATTCTCTTGATACTATCCCACAGATCACCCCCACACACAAACTGGCACAGAAACTGCGGCTGAAGTCAGACCATGATCATTATTCGCCTAAAAAGCCTGAAAAATTAAATAACTGACAAAGAAGGTTTCTGGTATGGATTTTCAGACAAAAGAGGAACAGCCCCTCTCCTCCCCAGAAAAGTATTCTCATCTCAAGCGTTGGTCAGATGATTCATTCATTCATTCTCGAAAATATGTACTGATTGTCTGCTCTGTATGCTAAAAGGAGTTAGGAAACAGTGAAGTTGTGATCAAGACAGACATAATCCCCTTGCCTCACAGCCCACATTATAATTAGGGATGCAGACAATGAACAAATAATATGTAATAAGTGCTCGGAAGGATAAAACAGGTAAGGAGCAGAGACTGATGGGAGAGTTTTAGAGTTCTGAGCAAAGACTTGAGTATCTAGGACTCCCCAAGCTTGTGTTCCATGAGAACTGCCAATGCTATTTCTTTTCTTTTCTTTTTTTTTTTTTTTTGCAAGTTTAAGGTATACAGTGTGCTGGTTTGATACATCTATATGTTGCAAAATGATTACCGCCCCCGCCAAAGCAAATACTGTCTTGAAACACTGGTGAATCAGGGATTGGGGGAGGCAAGTAGGTGGACGGGTACACTTCACCTGCCCCGGGTTTCAAGAGCCAAGGCGCCTGAGGAAAAGCAGACACCTCGGGGCTGCTGGAGGCTGATACATCTCAGGGAACACTCGAGGATCACTCTGAGGAGCCCATGGCCTTCAAAGGGAGTGTCCAATTTTTAGACCGCAATTCAGCCAATAACTACCGAGTGCCTGCTCGGCACGGTGCACCTCAAGGTACACATGCACCCTGTTGTCGACCGAAGCAGGCTGCTTATCCAGCCATGGAAGCCTCGCTGATGAGAGCTATTCTTGCGGCAACCGTATGAGCCAGTTTGCCTAAACAGTTGTGCATTACAACTGTGGTCCCAGAGAAATTATTTATAGAGTTTCTTTTCACTTTCAAAAGCCTCAATGTAGACAGTAAGTTACACGATCACCCAGGGGTTCCTGATCTAAACGCCAAGCCCTGGGGTGAGATCATTAGCCTTTTGTTCAAGAAATATTTATTGAGTGCTTTCTACACGGCTGGTGTGTTGGGTAGAGGAAATGAAAGGATGAAGAAGACCTGGTCGGCCCTGGTACTCCACGCTGTAATTGACTGAAACAGATACAGAAACGAATACCATCAGGAGTGCCAGGCTAGGAGTGGGCATGGGGTATTACGGGGGATGTGAGCAGAGGCCTGGCCTCCCAGGATGGGCCTCGTGCTGACCAAAGCCCTGGAACGGAAGCCATCCTCCTTTACAGAACTCAGTGGGACCCTACACATCTAAACTGAATACTTCTCACCCTTACAATCTCTCCCACACCCCCCCACCAACCTCCCTGACATCTAAACGTCAAGTGCCCCAGAGCACACTGGGGCCTGTGCACATAGAACCAATCCTACCAGATCTGCCATAGGCCCCAGAACTTTCTCCTCAATTCCAGTGGAGAATACCCACGCAGCAATCAGCAACCCCGTTTTGATGTGAGATAAACATCTCCATCCTCACCTATCCAGAGGACTTCCTGGTCTCCTTCTGCATTTCCGAACCAGAAACACCCTCTCCTCTCCTTGGCTACACTCAAATGCTTTCCTGTTTATGTAAATGGCAACTCCATTCCTCCAGCAAGGCGGACCAACATTTCTGAAATCATCTTTGACTCCTTCTTTTCTTTTATATCTCACATCTAATCCCTCAGCAAATTCTTTTGGCTTTACTTTCAATATACATCTAGAGCCTGTCTTCTTATCACTACCTGTCCTACTACCTGCTCGTCCAAGCTTCTGTAGGATTTACTGTAGAAGCCTCCGAAATGGTCTCTCTGCCCCTCCCCTGCCCCCACTTGGGTTATTCTCAGTATAGCACCCAATAGTTCCCTTTTATATGACAAGTCAGACCTGCCAGCAGCTCCCTACTGCTTTTGGAAAAAAAAAAAAAAAGCTCATATCTCTGCCATAGTCTCATGTCTGTGTGATCTGGCCTGGGATTACCTTTTAACCTCTTTTCTCCCATTCTTCTCCCATGTCCCTGCTATTCTTCGAACAAGTTCTTGCCTATTTCCTCCCTAGCCTCTTCGAGATGTTTATTCAAACATACACCAGTGAGGCTCTCTCTGATAACCCTATCTGCTTACTCCTTGTTCCCTTTCTCTGCCTTATGGTTCCCTATAGTCTGATTTCCATTTAAAAGAGTGGCTGGATAAAATATGAAATGCCCAGTTAAAATTGAATTTCAAGTACACAATGAATAATTTTAGCATGAGTATGTCCCAAATATCGCATGGGATATACTTAAACAAAATAAAATTTGTTCGTTGTTTATCTGAAATTCAAATTTAACTGGGCATCCTGTGTTTTTATCTGCTAAATCTGGCAACGCTGCCATCTCACATGCTACATATTTTACTTATCTGTTCATTGTCTCTCTCTCACCCCTTTCCCTCCAAACTTGGCTTTTAGAACACAAGTTCAATGAAAGCAAGTATTTTCCAACTACTTTGTTCACTGCTGGGTCCCCAGCAGCTAAAACGGTAACTACTACATAACAGATGCTCAATATTCATTGAATAAATGAGTAAGTAAATAAAGCAATCACGCTCCCTCAGCCCAACCATCTGAGCCTCCAAAGCATCTTTGAATTGCCATGGTTGTTTGAAAGTTATTTCTTAAATTGTTCCCATTCTAATTGCCCCTCTAGATTCTTTGTCCTTCATTTCAACAGAGGCCCAAGGACTGAATCTCTGCTGTAGGATCCTGTCCTATCAATTAAGAGAGGGAAGGGAGCCTTATCTCCCACTGGACCCCACCGACCAGGCACCCTCCAGGAAGAGTGCTCTGTTTTAGACGCACAAACACAGATACCTAGACTGATGACTGTAAAATGGGGGTTTCTACGGGGTTTACTAAGCTTAAAGAGTCCTGAGTTTCACCGGCAGGAGTAAGGGGGGGGGTTCTATCTTTTGTAAATCCATTTTCTTCAGTCTAACTTAGTTTTGCATTTTCAGTGCAGATGAGTCATTTGTTACTTCCCTTTTGCCTTTTTTAAACACACACACCTTTTCCCTTGTGCATAATCCCTACTCCCACGCAGAGCACTGCAGCCCCGCAAGCGCTTCTCTTAGTTCCTAACTGGCCCCTGGATGAACCTGGGGTAGGGTGGGCGGGGATCGTTTCGGCTTGTGCGGGTTTCTGAACAAGGTGCCTATATGATACCATATGATAGGCTCTGGCATCAGAGACGTCATTGCCTGGAGAGCAGAGAAGTCCTTTCTCCACCCAACCCCACTGTGAAATTTCTTTGGAACAACATAAGCTTCTGGAAATTCCCTACGGAAAAGACAAGTCTATCACAAACACAATTAAAGGAAAACTGCCTGGAGAAAATTTACCCAAATCGTCTAGCAACTCCCAACTTTTGAATTAAAGCATGCAGAGATTCGCACAGCCCCATCTATCATCCGGATGGACCCGTGCTCCCCTGCTGTTCCGATCTGCAAAATAAAACATCCCTAAACTCTGCAATTTAACTCTCAAATTCTGCACAACTTGCAACCAGCATGCCTTTGCCTCATGGGATCCCCCAACCAATGAATGGAAATGCTGCTGTCCCAGAGATAGCTGCCCAGAAACAGCTCCTTTCTCCCACCGCTGGGAGCAGCGAGTATGAAAAGCTGCTTTTAGCGATATATTTTGTCACTGCCTAGAGATACAACACATACTGACTGCTCACTGGGCTACAAATGCGGCATCTCCACGCCGCTTCTTTGGCTGTTTAAGAAAAGCCTTCCAGAGATAAAGTCAGGCCCAAGAAATCACAGCTCTGCACGCAGTTTCGAAAACGCACGCCACCCCAAGAAATGCGCGTTCTCTTTGCCATGCGCCGGGTCTCGGGTTATAAAAAGCAGCCAGCGGCGAGGAACACGCGTAAGTGTAACTCCATCTTTGAATGAGTCTGTTACTTACCCTGCTTCTGTCTGCCGTCTGCTGAGTAAGGAAGGCACGGCTCACATTTCTGGCTTTCATTTTCTTCCATTGTCCCTGCCTGCGGCACAAGCTCCTTGCTGCTCTTTAAACTTCAGAGCGCAGTTCTGAAAGCTCCCAGAAAGCGCCTGGAAGGGGGCCCGGGGCGGGGGGTGCG
>LNAC01000368.1:692686-774855 GCA_002007465.1 Ailurus styani | reverse complement strand
GCCCGCCCGCCGGACTGTCCCGGAGGAAGGAGGGGGGTGGCTGTGTTCTCCCAACCGCCCGCTGCCCCTGCCCCTGCCCTGCGCCCGCCCTGCGCCGCGCGCGCCCGAGGCCCCAACAGGTGATGGGCTTCCCGACCCGGGACCCAGACCGCCTGTTTGCACCGCTGCAAACCGCCCAGATTCCGCAGCCGGGGGAAAGGAAAACATTTCGCACAGGATCACCGGCAGGCACTGAACGCCGGGTCCCTGGTTTCTTTCATCTCAGACACAGAATGAGCCTCCCAAGTAGGCTGATCATATGTATTACTCAACAGCCAACTGCTGAACATCCCAAATTTCGGTGAAATTCCTTTAAAAACAAGAAAGAAAGAAAACAAAGCTTGTATGCTGAATGTTGTTAAGTAAACACTTTCTGGCACTAACTGTTCAGAACCTGATTAACACATACAAAGAGGCTGTTTACTTTTCGCACAATTTCAGTCACTTCAACTGAACTTTAAAAAGAGTTTGTGCTCATTTGCCTGGGCTTTGCGGCCCTTTCCCCCCAACACACACACACACACACACACACACACACACACACACACACACACACACACTCACGCACTCTTTCCTTGGTCACAGATCTGAAAAGAAAACCAGTAAAATCAACCTTCTGAAGTTCTCTAGTTAATTACTTCAAAATATCCGAATGGCAATAAAATTGCTTTTCTTTGGATGGGCAGAGTGGCATCCAACATACTCAGTCTCCTTTTAAACTATCTACAAATATTTATTTTGTTCTTTACCCAGTCCTTGAAAAACTGGCAAATTTCCCAGAAAGTGAAAATAGTAGGCACAATGTCCACACACACACACACACACCAAAGGATGGGAAAATATTCTGAGCAACATTAGGTTTGCCATTCCATCCATCTAACAGTCACACGATCACTAGTGGGAAGAGTGTGATATTTTCATCAGCAGCGGCCCCATCACTTGAAGGGAAAAAAAGAACAATGGTTAGCCTGCGGACCATACCTTGACCCAGTTTAACAGGCCACTCGGGCAAGGTTTTAGATTAATTTAGATCAAGAAGCCACCAGAACAATGGCTGGCCTATCCTCCAGATTCTGACCTTGAGTCACCTGTGTGTTTTGGCAGTGTGGGGGACATATTTTGACCATTTAGGGCAAAAGATGTGGAAGCCCCTTAAGGACAAAGGATACAGGCCAAAAGGAAAATGGCCATGTCACAGAGGGAGCCAAACTCACGTCAGGAAGGGAAGAAGAGACCTCGAAACTCCTCACAGGATTCTTCTTGAAAACCAAGAGTTGGTGAATCTTCTAGAAAGCTAAAGCCACGCCTGGCAGCGTGAATACAAGGCAGTTGAGTTGACAGAGCTCAAGGTCTCTGCGACTTTGTAACAGAATTACCCGGTAATCTTGCTTTAAGGAGGAACTAATCTTACACAGTTTCTGTACTGGTTCCCTGCAGGCAAACACCAGATGAATCTTGTTTCAACCTTACTATTTTCTCAGATACAAAATGTTCAGGAAGGAGGGATCTGTGTTCAGGCCCCCAGGTCCAGATTATCCTGATCCTCGTGTAGCTGTTGTGTATTTGTCTTCAAATTATTAATGCCAGAGATGATTGGGGTGGGGGGAGGGGGTGGGGGAGAGAGGAGGAGACACATTGTCACCAGAGCGCAGGTCTAGACCAGACATCCCTGGGCTCTGAGGCTAACCTAACTTGCTTTGGTGCGAGAAGAGCCTAGTCCTAGCAGCACCTACCTGCCACTTGACACAGTATCCTGGCGAAAGCCCCAGGATGAAAGAGACAACAGTGTATTTACAATGGCAGTCCATAACAACCAACAGCACCGAGCCTGTTGGGAAGCCTTTCAATCCAGGAAAGGAAAAAAAAAATCCATTTATTATGTAGATTTTGCTTCGCCCCCCCCCCACACACCCCGGCAGCCCTTCAGGACCCTCTTGATCCCCAAGTGGGCAAAAGAAGGGCACCTCTCCCACCAATTCTAAACTCTGGTTAGTTTCCCGGTGGCCCAAGGAAGCCCCTCTGCCCACCACGTGTTCCAGCTGCTGGGACCCTCCCCTCCCCCACAGGCAAGGCGGCCTGCCTAAGGGGAAGATATTTCTCCAAGCAAAACTCTTTGTGGAATGCACAAAAGAAAAAGGCATTACCAGGGAAGATAATTAACATAAATCATTAAGGACCACGACATCCAGACACACATTTTACAGTAAATCACGTTCTCTTGAATAGTTAAACTTTCTGACCATTCTATGGGGGAAAGCTTCTACCAGACTAGTTAGTGGCCCTTTGTTCTTCTCCTGGAGAACAAGAACTGAAAACAATTTGAGAAACCACTGTACTGATGCCTTGGCACTGGCTATTCTATACATCTCTCTCCAGAGCACATAGACCTTACTAGGACCTGATTGTCAGCTTCTCTGAGAGGGGTCTCTGGAAAACACTAACTGTTTTCTGCAATCCCCATAAGCTCAGTAACTCAGATCTTCATGAAAAATAATATGATTGTCATTGCTGTTACTGTGGAAATGTTCTTTCTGGAAGAAACCCTCTTTGAACTAGAAGTACACCATGCTTTTAGGTTTAATTTAATTTCTAGGTTTAAAAATTGCTATTACAAACCAATCTGCCTACTGCTGTACTTTGAAATTTGCTGTGAAAGGCAGAAGGAAAGCAGGAGGAACCTTAAATGTGATTTTCCTGCAGTCATACAGAGAGCTACAATAATGATACCAGGGGGCTAAATTTTCAACTCCATTTCTGTTAACCAGCGAAGGTGCAAGACTATTTCTTGGTTAATGGCTCCATATGTTGGCAATTCATGCCTCAAAATGAGCCAACACACAAAAAAGTGTCATTTCAAAGGAAAGACAAGTAATGGAGATAGGGGAGCAAATGGTGATTTTGCAGGCGGAGCTAACCTGTTACAGAACTGGGACACTACTGGTTTTGTTAACGCAACTTAAACAGGCAGCTGCCACGATGGGCATTCCTCACAAGGATCAGAAACTATTGCATGTGACTTAGTAGCAGGCCTATTTAATTACAGGGGTGCAAAAAGCATGTCAACATCCCTGATGTAAGTTCTTCAAGAGAGTAATTGCTAGAAGCCAGCATTCGTGGGTTTCAATTTTTTTTTTTAAAGATTTTATTTGTTATTTGACAAAGAGAGACACAGCAAGAGAAGGAACACCAGCAGGGGGAGTGGGAGAGGGAGAAGCAGGCTTCCCGCTGAGCAGGGAGCCTGATGTGGGGCTTGATCCCAGGACCATGGGATCATGACCTGAGCAGAAGGCAGACGCTTAATGACTGAGCCACCCAGGTGCCCCCTCAAATTTTTATTTTAAACCCTATTAAGAACAAGAGCGCTTACCCTGATCGGATGTCAGGACACGAAAGAAATAATTCATGCTTGCAGAAGCCATAACATGTAATTTTCAAAGGCACTGGTAACTGAACGTAAAAAGATGCAAAATCAGGTGAAAAACAAACCAAAAATGTTTCAGCCGGAGCCCCCATGCCTTGATGTGTTCTTACAAATGGCCTTTCCTACAGGAACACTGCTGTGTGTCACCCTGGAGTTCAGAAGTAAGAGACTTTTGACAATCGGGAAAACATTTGCTTAAATGGATGATCCGGTGGTGAATGAAATGTAGGCTCTCCCGTCCTACTCTTGCCAGCAGCGTGTCAGCTGGCTAGGGTGCATTATATAGATATAAACCAGAGCACTTGTGACAGGGAAAGGGGACACTATTCATAATCACAACAGGACAAGATGCAAAAACCACAACTGTCCCTGGCAAAGCCGCACAGATGGTCACCTATGCATGGTCCAAGATAAGCCCCATGTGGTCCTCAGGTTTCCAAAAGCAAAATGATCATAAATAATGCTGTTCGAGGTTCCCTACGGGGACCTCTCAAGAGACATTTGAGCATCAGTTAAAGGTGTGGACCTCGTCCGAGAGGTTTCACCAGCCCCATCCCCAATTTCACATCAGAAAACACAAATTCCACCGTATGATATTCTGTATGGTTCATCCACCCAAACAGAATTTTCCTTTCTCTGTTTAGGGCAAAGATCTCGCAGATGTGACCACAGGACCATTTATATCTCCGGCATTCCCTCCAGAGGGTAACCAATCTTCCTGATCTTACTGGAATCCTTAAAATCCCAGCTGCTCCGAGGAGACCTGGCCAAACAAGGAAGCCTCCCCCACTCCTCCAGTCTATTTCGATGTCCTCGAACTTTCTCCCCCTACCCCATAAAATCTGTCAGGTGATTGTAACTAGGAACTACACTTAGATCCAATGTGTTAGTGCTTTAAGCATATTTGCTTGCTCTTCAGGAGAATCCGTTGATGTTCATTTGTATCGGGGTTTCTTTTATCTCTTTTAAGTTGGAAGACACTGGAAAGCAAAGGCCATGTCAGAGCCGCCATGTGTGCGGCACGTCACGGAGAAAGCAGCGCTCGGCTCGGATTCGGGTGGGCACGGCCCACCGAGTTGGATCCCAGGTGGCAACTTTTAAGTGAAATTCGCAACTAGTATAGGCTCACCCCTTTCATCCCGGAGCTGGCTAAACCATGACATATTCTGTAGAGTTCCTAAAGGCCCAGGGTGGAACCATGAGAATGTGAACACTCCCACAGATACCGGCACCCTGCTTGTTCCTTGCTTTACCCAGTGGGGCTAGAGCGAACCCTTTTATGATAGAGTATTTGGTGAGGCCTCACCAGGAAGGGACTTCCCTGGCCTACTTCTGCCCTTGGGCTTCTCCACATGCCCTGCAAAGCTGTAGTGAGCTGCTAGGGGAGCAGTACTACGGGAATCAATCACAGAGCCAGAACATTGGAATCAAGCGTTACCTTCTATTGCCCTCTCCCATTTTGCAGATGAGCAGACTGAGGCCCGGAGAGTTGATGCCAGTCAGCCTCCCTAGTCAGCCATAGCTCCATTGAATTTGTTTCATCCCTAGGATCTTCTGTACTCTTTTCTTGCAACTACCCTAAGGGACCCCTCAATTATTCTCATTCCTTTTGCTCTACTGAAATGGACAATAAAGTCAGAGTTGATCCAGGGGAGAGTAGACCTATCTTCTAAAATCCCTCTCCCCTCAACCATAGAATTGGGTCTGGTATTGTTTGGGGGTCTTTGCTATACAGGCCATGAAGCATTAGGCATTGGTACCTTCTCTGCTCATTGAGATGTGGCGTGTGCTGTGCGCCCTTACCTGTGTGCTGGTGTTATAATGCCAGGGACATCCCAGATGGGACATGGCTTCCCCCATGAGGTATGGGTGGGACCAGACAGCAGAGAGAAGGAACAGGAGCCTGGATATGGTCTGATAGGGAAAACAGCCTGTGCAGTGAGTGGGGGTATAGGCATGGTCCTGTAGGCTGGTGGGGTCAGGGTATAGCACAGAGGTGGGGTGTGGGCTCTGACCTTGGTACAGCAGAAAGAGAGGTTGTGGGATTATTCTTCCTGATGCCCCTGAGCCTTTGCTCTCCTTGCCGCCCCCCCCCCGAAACTCAGAGCTCCTTACTTTCCCTACCAGGCAGGGGAGAAACATGTGACACCGCACGGATTGTGTCTATGTGTTTCTCTGCCAAATAAACACTGACCTGGACTTTGTTTCAATAACGCACTTAGTATTTTTTACTTTTTCACGTTTTCTTCCATTGTTAGTTTTAGCAAGTAATAGCCACAAACACTATTTGTGAGAGCCGTAGACAACAAAGAACAGAAGGGTCAGTGCAAAGGCACTGCTCTTCTAGCTCACCTCAGGAGGCTGACACTGTGCTGGGGGCGGGGGGCGCTGCAGGGGCAGGTGCTCCGGGCGTGCGGGATGCACGGAGGGCCGGCCACTCTCCAACTTCTCCACCAAGCCCGGCTCAGCCTCAGGTTTTATGGTCAATTCTTGAAAACCAATTATGTGCTTCAGAACTTAAGTATTTTTACAGTGATTGCATTTTTTCCCACCCCAGCCCACAGAATTTAAGGAGAGGGGATAACTTGTGTTCCCTGCCGATGAAATAAAACAGTTCTAATAATGAAAGACCTAATTCCAGGAGCCAAGTGGGGGAAGGAAGAAAATTGGGGCCGTCTACCAAGTGTCTGTGGTTCTGCTTCTCCCTACCTCCCCCCACCCAGATGAATTCTGTGTTCCCCCCACGTGCTACTAGAGCTTAACATTTTCTTTCCCAGATTATACTGTTTTGCTTTTGAAACACATTCTTTCTCAAACTTTACAATTGCTCAACTGGGCAAGGTTTTAGTGGGATAAAATATTTAATTAGAGGTTGGGCCAAGTTTTCCACAACACTCTATGAAGAGTCTAGCTTATGTGAAGCAATTGAATTCATAAAAGCAAAAGAATAAAATGGCAAGGAGTTTCTACCTGCTCCTTCACCCCAACACACACCTCCTTCCTTCCACACACACACCCCCAGCCCATGTGCTTCAGAACTCAAAACCCTGGGGTGCCTGGATGGCTCAGTCGATTGAACGTCTGACTCTTGATTACAGCTCGGGTCATGATTTCGGGGTCGTGGGTTTGAACGCCACGTCAGGCTCCAGACTCGGTGGGGAGACAGCTTGAGATTCTCTCTCTCCCTCTGCCCCCGCCCCCGTCTAAAATAAATAAATGAATCTTTAAAAAAAAAAAAAAAAAGAACCCAAGACCCTGATAAGCGGTAAGCTGGTATAGTAAAGTAGACCAGCGAGGAACTGATAATATCTCCAGTGTGCCCTGCTCACAAGTCCCTTCTGAGGATGGCAGTGAGGAGCTTCTCTGTGGCACTGCAAGTCAGTAGGGACCGACCTGGAGTGTTCCCTGTGGGAGAGCTCAGGGCACTCTGGCCTGGAGAGGGGCTCAGAGACCTGTCAGATCTTCCCTCTTCTTACAAAATTTGAATGGGGTGTAAAGGAAAAGGAGTTATGGTTACCAAGAGGCCAGGTTTGTCCAGGACTTTGGGTGGTCCCAGCATGCAGAAATTTTTTTTTAAGATTTTATTTATTTATTTTTGGGGGAGGAGGGAGCATGAGCAGATGTGGGGTAGGGCCAAAGGGAGAGGGAGAAACAGAATCCTCTCTGAGCAAGGAGCCCAATATGGGACTCGATCCCAAGACCCTGGGATCATGACCTGAGCCAAAGGCAGATGTTTAACCAACTGAGCTACCCAGGTGCCCCTGGATGCAGAAATGTCTATGCTAAAACCAGGAAAATCCTGAGAAATCTGGTGCAGGTGGTCACCCCGGGTGGAGGCAATATGGCGGCCAAAGTGGAGCCCCATAAACAGAGGTTAGCAGGCAAAGCCATGAGGCAGCAAGAGAAAGGGATGGGGGAAGAGAAGGTGAGAAAGCGGGGAGCAAGAGGGAGGGGGAGAGAGAGCATGCAAACCAGGGAGCAGTAAGCAGCAGTAGAGAAGGAAGCTGGCAGGGATGGAGGAGTGGAATGAGGGACAAGGACAGATTTCTGTTGGTTTCCCAGAGTGGCTACAGCTCTATCCCTAATGTCAAAGGACCATGTCCAGCTGCTCAAGAGGTCTGGGAAAGCCATTTCCTAATCTTCCTGCTTCCTCATGTAAATAATAACCCAACCTATGGGTAGGTCTATTCCTTGTCATTTGAGGGGGTCATGGCCTGTGGAAAGCAGTACACTCAAGTGGAGAGTTTACAGAATCACTTCTGAGATAATTAATAAATATGGTTTGGTTCATCTTCAAAATAGAATGTTTTCTGTCCTACCCTCTTCAAGATTTACACGAAATAGTTCATAACTGCCTTTGGTTGCAGCTTTTTGCAGCAAAATGATTTATTTCAAGGAGTTCCAAAAATTCTAAAGGTAAATTAACGTAGACTGGATTCTGGAAAAGAAAAAAACCCAAGGAAAAGGAAACTGAAAATTACCTTGTTCAGGTCAGTGTTTCTCAAACATCAGCAATTTGTTTTCTGTTATCAAGTTGTAACACTTTATACTAGTACTGACTTAATATTGACTCACTTAAAACAAATTAAGCTTTTTCTCCTTAAAAATATTGTTAAAATCATGGGTTTGATAAAACAACGATATAGTTTTAGGCTTTTCTTACAATACAGGAAGTACATAACTATTTTTAAAAAGTAAAATATTTTATTCTTGTCATTGCTTTATAAGACACTACAGTATGAAGAATATTGGTTTAGTGTTGGTAACCAATCCATCCATCCCGTCATTAACTCACCCCTTTCTTTAAAAAAAAAAAATGTTAGGGGCGCCTGGGTGGCTCAGTTGGCTAAGCGGCTACCTTTGGCTCAGGTCATGATCCCAGGGTCCTGGGATCAAGCCCCGCCTCCAGATCCCTGCTCAGCGGTAGGCCTGCTTCTTCCTCTCCTTCTGCCTGCTGCTCTGCCTACTTGTGCTCTCTCTCTATCTCTCTATCTCTCTGTCAAATAAATAAATAAATAAAATCTTTTAAAAAAAAAAGTTATCGAGCACAGGGGCGCCTGGCGGGCTCAGTTGGGGGAGCATGCAACTCTTGATCTCATGGTTGTGAGTTCAAGTCCTACACTGAGTGAAGACACTACTTAAAATCTTTTAAAAAATTATTGAGCACTTGTCTGCCATGGGGCAATGCTAAGGATGCTGGCATTAATAAGACAATCCATAGCTATGTTTATGTTTATCACCACTCAGAGCAGTATTTATTGGCTTATGCTTGAGTCCCTCTCATGAGTTTGAGAAGTCACAAAGGAGTAAGACTAGCTTTAGTCATTTTGGAACCCTAGCCCCTACCACAGCCCTGCACACACTGAAATGCCAAGGAAATGTTTTTTGCCCGGTGGCATCAAGGAAGGAATGATGAAACCATGTAGACTAAGAAGAGAATGTCTACGTTCACTTAAGCAAAGAAAGAAGAGTAGAGCCCTAGCTGAGATAGAAACAGAAAGGAGAGAAGGAGGAGCCACCACATTGGTCAAGAACAGGAAAGCATGGGAGAAAAATTAACATGTGGTTTCAAAGCAGGAATAGAGTTTCACCAGGTGGATCACTGGGGAAAGAACATTTCAACCCAAGGAACCTCAAGTGCAGTGACCAATGCTTGGAGAGAGTATGGGTGGGGTGCGTGTGGTCAGGAGTATGGGGAGTGATGGGTGGTGGCAAATAATGGCAGAAAGTAGAGACATTTTTTAAAAAATTAGTGATGGGGGTGGTGCCTGGGTGGCTCAGTTGGTTGGGGTCTGCCTTGGCTCAGGTCATGATCCCAAGATCCTGGGATGGAGGCCTGAGTTGGGCTGCTTGCTCAGTGGGGAGACTGCTTCTCCCTCAAATAAATAGGTAAAATCTTTAAAAAAAAAATTAATGATCACAATCGGGACTGGCAGAAGATGGATAAAATAAGTAAGGGCCAATTTGGAGGGTTTTTGCATTTCAAATGAGAAGTTGAAGTTGTATCCAGTAGGTGATGAGGAATGAATGGAGCAAATCTGTACTTTAGAAAAGTGATTGTTGGCCTGGTGTTGGCTATACTAAATGGTGGGGTCAGGCGGAGGAGATGAACAGGCGCATAGTTAGTGAGAAACCGTGATACACGCACTGTATTTCATGGTATGTGTCTGCTGGGAGTCACGGTCGATGTCCCTCCATTATCCCCTCCTGCCTTCCCCATGTATTTGCTCACAAGGGCAGGTGACCTGCAGCCTGTCACCCTGGTTTAAATATTCTCCCAAGTTCAAGCTTATCCATTACACACAAGCCTGAGTCACTTTTGTGAAGAAACCATGTGGACAATCAAACTAGTATTTATGTGTATCCAACAAGAGGAAAAAAATAAACAACGTAACATGTGGCCTGGTGAGCTAAAAATCAAAAGATAACAACACAGAGGCAAGCAGCTGGGAATTAATAAAGTGCCATTTTATTCAGTTTCTCAATCTATGCAAAAGTCACCTCATGTTCGCTCTCGAGCTGTGTGATCTTGGATGAGTGGTGATTTAAGTTCTCTGGGCCCTGGGGGTTCTCATGTGTGAAATGAAGGCTCTAGGCTACAGACCCTGAGATACTCCTCTCAATTATAATATTCTGTCTCGGTTCTTCCAGAACTTTTCAGAAAAGCCAGGTTCATACGAGTAACGCAGGGGAACCCAGGCTGGGGACCATTCCTGCCCCAAACAGCACTGCCACCCCTACCCCAACCTCACAACGGAAGGGAAAAGAGTGTTTATTCTGTGTTCTACTTCGTATGAATCCTGACTGCATAGACAAGGCTATAGCTTCAAGGTCAGGGGAAGAACATGGTTTAGCTGCCCTAAGCTGCTATGATTTCTCAAAGAATATCGGTGTGGAGGGAGCATGGATGCTGGAGTCCGAGCCCGAATCCTGGCCTTACTACTTACTTGCTGTGCCACCTGGGGCAAGGTATGTTAGTTTTCCTGCCTGTACAATGGAAATCAGAATAGTAATTTATCTCTTAGGGTTGCCGGGAGGAGAAAAGGAAGACCATGCCCTGCACATTGTTAAGTGCCACTAAGTGTGATAAGTGAGTAAACAGAATAACAGGATAGGGCTTTCTAGCAATGTCCGTCACCACGTGAGTACCGGCCCTCTACTATCCTCACGTGGGTCATGATCTCTAAGGGATCCTGACGTGTGATTAAAGCTATTGGACGTAAGTCGGTAGGGCCATGTCTGGACAGAGGAGCAAGACCACTTAGTATTCACATCAGTTCACGCCCACACAGTGGCATGTCCTCTCCACTTCTCAGGGTATTTCTTTTGGCATTTTTATTCAATGTTTGCAGTGCTCGACACAAAAATAAAATGCAGTGACCACAGTCATCTAAACAGAACAGATCTGGATGAGGCACCCCTAGCGGCATGAAGTTTACAGGACTGGTTGGGAAAGTTAGAAAGTGGAGAAACTTAGCTCTAGTGTAAGAAGCATCAGCCAGGGAAGATCTTACTCCTTCAGAAAGGGGGGGGGCACTCTCACCCCACGAGCAACAATTTCACGAGCGAGTGAATGAATCAATGAACCTTTGTAACCGAAGTATTTCTACTCTATGTGGAGGTCAAAATCCAATTGATATAACACCCAAAGGGAATTGGCCAGATAATGCTACACAGCTGAGGCATGGGGGGGTGGGGGTGGGCAGGAAGCCTCTGGAATCTCATAAGCATATTACAGTCAATACAGATTCATAACGTGTAGAATGGGGTCTGGTCTCCTCTGGGCTCTGGTTTTATGAAGGAGAAAACGAAAACCAAGGCAGCCCAGAAGTAGATGTATGTGTCTGGACAAACAGTCCACAAACCAATTCAGGGCACCCACAAGACATCGGCAGGGACATGCAGAGATGGATGATGGAGTGTTGGGGGATGTAGACAGATGACAGCCCCATGCATTCGATGCACAGAAAGCTTGAACTTGATCCTGTAAGCACTGTGGAGTCATGCACAGGACAAAAACAGCAACGATATGGTCGCATTTGTGTTTTAGATTAACTGGGTGGAGAACTGATTTGAAAGAAACAGGAAAAGGGACTACACTCAAGTGTCCATTGTCATGGCTCAGGAAAAAAGATGTGAGTCTGAACTAAGGAGTTAGGGAAGGTGAAAAAGACGAGGCAGATTTGAGAAATACTTGGGAGGTAAGATCAGAATGGTGTGCAGATTCATAAAATATGGGCCGGCAGAAGTTGGGAAGATGACCCCATGCAGCTAAACAGCCTCAGATGACACATCAACAACATCCCACCAAGGTTTTTACACAGATTTAGTTTGGTCAGTCCTACCGCAAGCAGACCCAACTATTTCCAAAACAACTTCATTGCCTGAACAGGTTACTGTTGGTACATTCTTTCAATGTCAGGAACAGCACTGCACGTTCTAGGAAAACAAAAGGAAGTTAATGTTTTTCCAAGTCCCCCTTTTTTCCCATAAAGTTAGGAATGAATGGTTCTAGGCCCATGGCATTCATTTTGTATTATATGCAATCTGATTGATTATATGTGCGAAACTCTAAGGACTTGTCAAGAAGTCCAGTGACCATTTATCAAAGAGACACTGTCCGTAGGAGTAATAAAGCAGAGATGCGGCAGGAAAAAAACTGTATTACTTGTGTAGACCCTTTTATAATTCTAAATCTGTGCCTAGCGATGTGTTCGGTTAGCCTTGGGTACCATGTCTAGAAGTCCTTGGTTTAACTCTAAATCATCATGAAATATATTATGTTTTAGGTGTTATGCTCAGTGCCCATCCTAGTCTAAGAACTTCTGCTAGTAAATGAATGAAAGTAAAGGTAACCATGAGCATATTCAATCCTGGGGTGGGGGTGGGGGGAGGATAACAAAGATCATCAGGCCAACCACCAGGAATAGAAGTGCAAACACTGCTGATCATTGTACCTTGGCATTGACGTCGCCAAGGAAAACACAATGCAATCAGGCAGTGATCTAGAATAAGACTTCACTTACTTAGAGAAGAGACAGCAACAAATTAGCTTTAATAGTGGCTATCAGTTCCCCATGGCCAGGAGGTCTCTCTCCACAGCCAACACAGGGGAATTNGGGGGTGGGGGGTGGGGACAGAGGTGGCAGGGGGAGGGAAGTAAATGTGGCCCTGGAGCATGCTCAAGAAGCAAGAGGCCACAGGAGAACAGCACAGCATCCTCCATCTCTTTCCTGGACCCAAGTGCCTCTCAGGCTGGGTTTAGGGGCATCTGCACCTGCCCCTTCTTGCATCTTAATTACTTCACTTACTGAGAGTCAAAGCAACAGCGCAGTCCCCGGGGGAGGACAGAGTTGAAATAGGAACTTGAATCCCTGTTTAGGCATTTGGCCACTAGAGGGCGAGAGAGTCAAAAGCCTGCTTGGAAATGTCAGTGCGGCTCAGCAGGGGAGGGGCGGTGGGGTGGAACTTTTCAGGCTTCCCAGGTAGCATCCTTCACATTACCTTTTACTAAGAGTCCCCAATACTTGGTTCAGCAGGGCTTGTACAATTTCACCCCCGAAAAACTGGAAATATCCACCTTTGGCAATGCTTTTCTTTCTTTTTTTTCCTAATAATAATTTCAAAACAAAGACAGAAAACAATCAGGCAGATTTCCCAAGACTGACCAAGCAGGACTTGGTAAGGCCACCACCTTAAGCTGCTGGCACCTGTGCAATCGCTCCAAAGCTGTGAGTCCAGATGTGCAGCTCAGAGCAGCTGGGAGGCATGCCCGGAGGCCCTAAGCATCACGTAAGTGCGCCAAGGAAGATACGGCGTGCCCCGTTAAGTTCGAGTTTCAGATACAAAATGAATAATTTTTAAATACAAATCTGGGCTCTTTGCTTAGCAGGGAGTCTGCTTCTCCCTCTCACTCTCCCTCTGTACTCTCTCTCTCTAAAATAAAACAAGAAGCAAAAAAACAAAAAACCAAAAAACCACAGACAGGCTACCTGTGCTAAGGAACAAGTGAGCTCGACAGACACCCCATCTGAGAGCTGAACAGAAGAAGGTGGCAGGGATGGCAGGGAAGTTTCACAGAAGGGTTGGCAAGTTATTTACAGTCTCCTTGGAGATGATTTTTAACAAAAACAAATAGCACTCCTTCCTTCAGTCCTTCAGAAACATTTGTTGAGGGTCTCCTATGTCCCAGGTCAACTAAGGAATGATGCAGGTCAAGCATGAAATGTCCACGGTTTAATTGTAATTGCTCATAACAAATGATTGAGTTGGCGGGGGTGGGGGTGGGCACTCATTTCCTATTGCCTGACCTTCCAGAAGGACAGATTTTCCCCCGAAACTTCCTGCCCCTCCCCTTTTCCTTTCCAAAAGAGGCATAGTCCAATTCTCTCTCTTTCTCTCTCTCTGGGCCCCCACGTTGGGAGGCCTGTAATGGTCCACATGTGTCTGGAACGAGTAAGAAATTTAGCCTAGGGTTGACTGGGTGGCTCAGTCGGTTAAGCGTCTGTCTTTGGCTCAGGTCATGATCCCAGCGTCCTGGGATGGGGGGAATCCCCAGGTGTCGTTGGCTCCCTGCTTATTAGTGGGAAGCCTGCTTCTCCCTCTCCCTTTGCCCTTCCCCCACTCATGCTCTCTGTCTAATAAATAAACAGAATCCTAAAAAGAGAAAGAAAGAAAGAAAGAAAGAAAGAAAGAAAGAAAGAAAGAAAAAATGAAAGAAAGAAAGAAAAGAAAGGAAGGGAAGGAAGGAAAGGAAGGAAGGAAAGGAAGGAGGGAGGGAGGGAGAAAGGAAGAAGGAAGGAAGAAAGAAACTTAGCCTAATTTGGGGTGTACCCCGCTGTTCCCCTGACCCTAAACTATATTTCAGTATTGACTTTATCAAGTAACCAAACTGATGTTTTAGTCTCAAAGACTTCTTCGTCTTTAGTTTACGTCTTAATTTGCTCGGAACTCGGATAGGGAAAGTGGTATCTGGCCCTTTTTAAAACCACAACCCATTCCCCTGGTATGTGGGGATCATTGTTCTAAATTCTTTACATATTTACTTCTCACTACATCTGTAGGAAGACGGTTCCATTATTATTACCATACTATTCTGCAAATGAGAAAACAATACATTCATTACCTCGGCAAAGGTCACCCATTTAAGGAGGGGAGAAGCTGGAATTCAAACTCACTGCAGGGCTGTGAGGCCCAGAAACTACCCCAGGTTCTGCTGCCTCTGCGAGGCTTTCCTCTGTGGCATAATCCTCTCGTGCTTTTCTAACCCAGTTATTTTAAATTTTCTTTAAATCAACAAACTGAAGTCCATGTGTGTGACTATTCTCTTCATTAAATAAACTCTGAAGGAGAAAACACCACAAGGAAAACCAATGCCCTCGCTGAGAGCTGAGATTTGCTCTAACACCTCAAATGTTAAGACTCTTAAAATGTTAAGATTTTTCTCATCTATTGTTGACAGAGACAGAGCTATCCGGATTAGCGCACCTAGCGGCTCACTTATTTCCTCAAGGAGAGACAATTCAAACCATCGTTCTTGTTCAGGTTAGATAGCAACAATTTAGAGAATTCTCCCCTTCCAGCTAAGGGAAGAGGAGCATTACGTGACCCGGCCAAGGAGAAGATGAAGAAGTCCCCAATACTGTGTTTATAACTCAGCAGGATGGATGGCAAAGCACGGGACAGCAAAGACCCTACTGTCCACCAAGGACTCAGCATTTGGATCATTTGGACTCTGGCATAAAATCTCGTATTAGACACCGACAACTTCAGGGCAAATATTCTCTCCAGAGAAGTCACAGGATTCCGATAAAACCAGAGCTATTAAGATTTGTCTGAGATAAATAAAAAGTTACCTTAGGGGAGTTTTGAAGCCAGAACTTTTAGCCATTTTCAACAGAAGCTTCCCAGTTCTTGCTGTAAGCATCACCCCCGGCCATTGTTCAAGTCACTTCTGGTCACGAACCCAGAACGACCCATTTGACTTTATGCTTTTCTCCAGACCATCAGAGATCTCGCTAGTCCTAATCTGGGTGTGACCTTCAGCTCTGGGTTGGAGGACCCTAGCACAGCCCCCACATCATCTGTCTCAAATGTGCCTCTTTTAGAAGTCTGGGGCCTGAACGAGGGGGATGTGGAGCGCTTGACCTTATGGGAATAGCTTTGGAAAATAAGGTCACGATGATTATTTCATGCTTCGGACTTTGATCCTCACCTGGACTTCTTCTGCAGGAATTTCAAAACCATAAATACTTCTCCTGGATGGAGAACTTTCTTATTCTGCCCATTAAATGTTCTTACTCTTGCCCCAACCAATCGGTAAGAATGTGGGTATTTAAGTCACATTAAACAGAGTAAAACTGTGCTTTGAAAAAATAGACTCTGTGGCGTAAGGTTGCTTGATAACTTTTTAAGAGGACAGTGTGACAAACCTACTTCCTTGTTCCCCTTTCCCGGCCATGAAATTGTGTTCATCCAAGCATGTAAGTGATATAGATTATACATTGTTTTCTTATAGATGCTATCCATATGGTAGCTAATTGGAGAGTTCTGGCTGGCGTTTCCTGGAGTAGATGCCAAAGGATAGGGAGATGTTAAGAAAATAACTAGTCAGCAGCCTGCCTACCCTTAAACATGACATTCTCAATGGCTTGTTCTAATTCTGGAATTCCTAGATAGCAGTGGGCTTTCCCAGGACATATGGAGGAATGGGGGAATCTGTGGGTAGGAGAAACTTCTGGGCTCCTTATGTTTGTCAACCAGGGCCATCCTGCTATGGGAAAGCTGGAAAGCTAACTTCTAAAGCTCAGTGGGAGTCCAAGGCTGCTTACCATTCTACTCTGAGGTAGGTGGTTCAGCGCTCCATGAACATGAAACTATTAAGGCAGTTCAGGCTTCAGAAGGAAGGGTGAGAAATGACTACAGCACAGACCTATAGGCCAAACCTTCCTCGTCTAACTATTTTACTATTGCTGGGTGGGAATGTATGTGTACGCGTGTGTGTGAGGGGAGGGGAATGGGACAAGATTTTTAATTGTTATATTCATTGAGGGAATTCTGGAATTTCACACAGAGGAAGTTCCTTATTGTCTAGAGCTGCTACCTAGACTTTGGGTCACATTTTCAAAGTATTTTTAACAAAAATGTTTTGGGTTCATCCTACAATCTCTCTATTCCTTCAGTCAACCATTTAGGAGTAAGAACAGCTGTCATTTAATGAGGACATACTTTGTCTAGGGATGTATGTTGAACACTCCATACATGGTGTCACGTATTCCTCTCAACAACCCACTGAGGGAGTATTCTTATCCTTCCCATGTAACAGAGGAGGAAGATGAAGCCTTGATGAGTCCGGGGACAAGTCCACAGACACACAAAGGTCAAGGGTGATACCAGGGTTTGTAATCAGGAGGCAGTTTGATTACAGAGCCTGTGCTCCCAGACAGTCCACAGGACTCCCTCACTGAGACTCAAGAAAAATGTCTGGTCTCCTTGAGGCTGGAAGGGATGGCCAGAAACACCTATTTCAAGAGCTAAGTCTTGGCTATCACTGTACAAACATACCTTACAGTGGATTCCTTAAGGCCTCACCTTGATCTTTCCTTCAGTACAAAGAACAATCACATTTTAGTTAAAATGCACCAAAAATAAGCTAAAATAGGCAGTGGCCTATTGACTGTGGAGACAAAATTTCCCAACTTCAGTTCTAGTCACTACTACCAACAATTATGTAATGACAAATAGGCATCCGGTACTATGACAGACCTGAGGAGATTCAGAGATGCAAATGAGGGGCCCTTTTAAACTTGTGTTTTATTCAAGGGAGGATCCCCACTGGCACGCCAGAGAGTACTCGAAACATTATTATGGCTTATCTCTCAGAGGCTCCAGTTTTACTCAAAGATTGGAGTTAAGGTGGGGGAATTAAGCTAAGTAATGACAGCTAAGTAATTTAGACCACTTGCCACAAATATTTAAAACAAACACAGAAATCATGGAGTTGAGCAAAAATATTGCCTTCTTTTAAAGATAAAACAATGGACTTCAAAGAAATTGCATGCATGAGGTCAATCCCCTCATAGTTACCCCCTTGAATTGCCAGGGTTACTTGTTCCCTTTTCTCTGCTGGTAACAGGCTGCTTCACAAAGAGGTAAAAGCACAGAATGTATGTGTGAAAGGAGACAGTCACCTACACAGCGGTATTTTCTAGAAACTAAGAAAGAAAACATGATCTAGGAGGCAGGGTAGGGGGTAAAACTGTAAGGAGCTTACTTACGGTTAGTCATTCAGGTCAAGTTATGTGAACAAATGAGAAAAAAGGGAAAAAAGGAGAGGAAGGGACTTGATGAACCCATAATCTTGTGACAAGGAGGGAAGCTCAGGTTAAGGAAAATTGACTGCAAGATTGGATCCCTAATCAGGTCTTTGGAAATCACTTATGAACAGATCCTAAAGACATGAACCAGGCTGGTGGGTCAGGGTTGTGATGAAAGTTTCAAAGGCACCTAAATAAAACCAGCTTAGATATGAGACAATGTTGGAAGAGAAAAAGAGGAGAGATGATGCTAGAATCACAATCTGATACAGAGAGTTTAGAGCTGGGGAAACCAAGTAAAATGAGCTGGGGTGGGGGGAAGAGTGAAACTGAATAAATAAAAATTCATAGCTGAGGAAAATGAAGGACATCCAACTTCTAAATAATAAGCATCTCCGGAGAAGCCCAAGTAGGAGAAGAAGGTATAATTATATCCAAAGCTAATTCAGGAAGCTTTCCTGAAATAAAATACTTGAATCCACAGATTGAAATAATAGACAAAGACAAAAACGGATGCAGGGCAAATCATACAAGGAAAAAGGTAAACTCTGGAAGGCAGTGTGTAACAGTGAAAAGTCTTCAGAGAGGTTAAGTGTGACTCAAGCAGTCTACACTTCACACTGTCATTCAAGTAAAAAGGCAAATGATATTCAATTTTAAGAGCTCAAAGACAACTACAGAAATTATAATTTCAGAACTTAAATTTTATGAACAATGGCCATTTAAATAGAACAATATTGCTAACGTGTATTGGGAAGAGAGAGCAGAAGTTAGACTAGTTAGGCTGATTTCCTAATTCTTCAAATGGGGAGTCAAAAGGCATTCCTGAAATGTGGTAAATCACGTAATAGAAGTATGAATTGGTGGGCACCTGGGTGGCTCAGTGGGTTAAGCCTCTGCCTTCAGCTCAGGTCATGATCTCAGGGTCCTGGGATCGAGTCCCGCATCGGNGGGCTCTCCGCTCGGCAGGGAGCCTGCTTTCTCCTCTCTCTCTGCCTGCCTCTCTGCCTACTTGTGATCTCTCTCTCTGTCAAATAAATAAATAAAATCTTTTAAAAAAAGAAGTATGAATTGGCATTCTCACTTTTTAAATCATGTGTACAAGTTACTTATTAAAATAAATGAAGAATAATAAAATAAAAAAGAATAATAAAATAACAGAGAGTTGCAACAAAAAAAGAGGTCTTGGAAGGAGGATAAATCTTCTTGGAGCATCAATACTACTCAGATAGCAGAATGTTACCTGTGGTTTTATAGGGTACATNAGAATAATAAAATAACAGAGAGTTGCAACAAAAAAAGAGGTCTTGGAAGGAGGATAAATCTTGGAGCATCAATACTACTCAGATAGCAGAATGTTACCTGTGGTTTTATAGGGTACATGGTGAAAGGAGGAAGACTTTTACAACGGCGACAGTTGGGTAAATGGTGATCCCAAGAGTTCACTCTTTAGCAAAGAATTTCCCCTTTCAGATCATAGATAAATGGAAACAGAGACTGGAAGGGGAGCCTCTTCCTGATGGTTTCGTCTTTCATTGCAGGTCAAGCTTCAAGATGGTGAAAACTCTTCGGTGTTGTGTGTCTTTCTCATTTTACATACAGAAGCCCTTACTTTAGAAATGTTACACATATCTATATTATATACTCTATGTAAGGACAGAAATAACTCTTCTTTTCTGAGATAATAGTTTTCGCCCCTGCACCAGCCAAGACTAGGATTCGCCAACATGTCTGTGTTTTCATAGTGTGAATGATTACCTGTGGGGCCTGGGTCCCAACCATGGTAGTGAGGATTTAAGACAGAAAGGCAATCTTATGCTGCTTCTGGCTTTAAGTCTAATATGGCCAGTGATGACTTCAAATTTCCTGTTTCTATTAGACACTCTCTGTTGACCAGTGACATCCATGTTAGCTATAAGCCTGCACTGGAAGTTTCGTGAGGCAAGAAAGGTGTCAGCTGCCTGCAAAACCACACAGAACCTGGAGCAGAGAGAGGACATGCCCCTGGAAGGTGCCTAGCAGTGTGCGTGACAGTGTGAACATGCTCTCCAAATGGCAGCCTATTTGCACTAGCAGAAAGATGTGGGCTTTCATAAACATCTCTTTGTGAGAAGGATTTTGCTAGATTTACTACAAAAAAAATAAATAAAAGCCTCTCACACACACACGCACACGCACACACACGAAAACTATACCATCTAAAATGAACATCTGTTACCACAGCTGTTCCTAAAAACAGATTAAGGTACAACTGTCACATGAAAAGTGAAAAACAGGAACATCTTCCATTTTATTCTGAAGGAATTTCAAACCCCTCCCATTTATTAGCCAGTAATTTCACTGGGATTCAGCCTATGTCAAGCGCCACAGATGAAAAACCGCTCTGTTATAAACCGAACATAAATATTCCCCCAAGCTTGGAATGTCTCAGAGCTCTAAACACAACACGCGTCCCACACTTCCTTTGGTCCCCAACTCATTGTCCTCTGTTTAAAATGAAGTGTTTGTCATGGAAAGAAACACAAGATCGACTAAGAGGCAGGCGCCCGGCCGTGCAGGGCTCTGGTCGGTGTGGGTGTCACTCAGAAAGGGGCGACTGCCTTTTGAGAGGGCCCAGGGGAGACTCATTTTGAGAAAGACAGTGAAGAATGCAGAAACTATGTCCTATAAGAAACTCATCTGAGGGGATTGGAGACATTTAGTTTGCAGAGAAGAATGCTTGAGGAGACATGGCAGTTGTCTTAATACATTTGAAAGGCTGTCACACAGAATACAGAATAGATTTATTCTGTGTTGCTGAGAGGTGCGGAACAAGTGTCAAGTGTCGGCGAGTGGGCTCATTTTGATTCGTTGCGGGAGCGATATTCTGTCTAATTAGATTTAGTAACACAATCGGTTGATTCTTAAAATAGAGGGGGAGCTCCCTGCCACTAAGAATAACCAAGTAGAGTCAAGCTGAGCTTTGCTCAGGAACTGTGTGGAGAAGTTCCCCATACTAAAATTGTAGGGCCAAGCCAATGCTTCTACCTTCTACCATTCAGGCTTGGTTGTAAAGCTTTTTGCATCATTTTTGAAACTCTGAGAACAATGACTGGAGGTAGTTATTTTTAGGACACAGTGATTTCACCCCTCTGCTTCTTTATTCATTCTTTTCTTTTGGGGAGGTGAATGAGAAGCAGATGATGAACAGGAAAAAAGGGAAGGAAAATCAAAGGAAGAGGGGTAGGAGGAGAATGCACAGCTTTCCATGATCTGCTCTTTCTTGGAAATTAGGCTACGTTGGAAGAGTCGTATCAAATGTAAATCATGGCACACCTAGGTAGAGTGCACTTTCATCAAAGACCCATTCAGCCTTGTAAATAGTCCTAAAATTGCTCACTGGATGCCCATTTTCACCAGCAGCACTGCGATGTTCCTATAGAATGACAGAGTTCTTGTTCTTACTTGCCTTCTTCATGGAAGTTCTCTGGTATCTTCCAGGATATCCGAGCTCATCCAGAGCTGGATGACACAAGTTGTGTTTACAGATGAACTTGAAAGAACATGCATAACTCCACTAAGCTCCCCTCTCCCCGGATAAGCATAAATACAGGCAAAGAACCCTATTGACCCAAACCTACTTGCTAAACAAAACCAAATTCAAGCAAACAAGCATCATCATCTTACAGAAAAGAGTCACTTTTGAAGATGGATTTTAAAAATGCAGAACTGTGAACTCAGCTGATCACCAAATATCAAGTAAGTAAGAAAAAAAGTCCCACCAAGATGGATCATCATATACGTGGTCTTCTAATGGGATCCCCACTGGTGCTAATCTACATTCCACAGTTCTTTCAAAGCCCACTTAAATCCCACCTTTTCTATGAGAAATATGAAAAAGTCCGTGGCAGTTTCCACCTGAATGTTTCACGGTACTTCAAAACCTCTGCATACAGAAATGGACTTGTAATTGTGTCCTCACAACCTGGTCCTTTCTCAGGGTTCCATGGCTCCAAGCACTGTTATCAAAACAAAAATGAAAGACACCCCTGACCCCCACCTTTTCTCTCACCACAACACACAATTAATAACTAAAGGCCGCCTCATGGCTCTCCTATGTCCCGTCTGAATTCATCCCACCAGCACTCCGGACAAAACCACCATCTCCTCTCTCCTGGACGGCTGCAAAGACTTCCTAGTCTCTCCAGGTACACACTTGCTCCAATATAGAGTTGACATGATCTGGAAGACAAAAATGCTCACACTACTTCCCTCTGAAGGCTGCCCTTAAGATCCATTCCAGACTCGTCAGCCTGCCCACAAGGTCCTGCACGACCTGACCTCTTGCTACTTCTCTAACTGTTCCTCCCTCACTCCTTCCTGGGGCCTCAAGTCCTGTTGACCTTGCTCCCTGTCCCTCCTAAGAAGGGGCCATACTCTTTCCCACCTCAGAGCTTCATGCGAGCTCTTCCTTCGTCCCCTCTTCCGCTCCCACTCTTCCTTCCTCGCCAAGTCCTACTCCGCCTCAGGTCTCAACTCCACCTCAGCAAGGAAGCATTCTCTGATGCCTACCACTGCCACATCTGCTTTAATGCTCCCACAGTTCTTTTCATCTCACCCTGTGACCTACATCATACTTTTAATTCCTTCTTCATTGTCAGTTTCCCAAAGGAGGTTAGAAATTCCTAGCTAACAGGGACCACGTTTGCCTCAATCAGCGCTGGATTTCACACACCTCTCACCTACTTTGTGTTTGAATCATTGTTGAATGAACACATGAATGAATGAATGACATGTGCTGTCTAAATCAATGATTCATAAATCTCACTATGCAGAAGAATCCTGGGAAGCCAATTTAGCAGATCCATGATCTTCCCCAGAAATCTAGCTTTTTTTTTTTAAAGGTTTCATTTATTTATTTGACAGAAAGAGAGCACAAGTAGGCACATCAGCAGGCAGAGAGAGAGGGAGAAGCGGGCTCTCTGCCGAGCAGGGAGCCCAATATGGGACTCGATCCCAGGACCCTGGGACCATGACCCGTGCCAAAGGCAGCTGCCTAACCGACTGAGCCACCCAGGCGCCCCAGGAATCTAGCTTTTTAACAAGAGCTCTGGAGGATTTTGGTCCAGGTTTTCCTTGGCTTCATACTTTGAAGAGCAATACTCCAGGATACAGAGAGGGTGGAAGGGGGAGAGATGCAGAATTGAGGTTAAGGAGACAAAAGGAGCAAAATGTGAGAAGTTAAATAACAATAGATGATTTATGTAATTGCTCAACCAACCACTGAACATCTGAAGGACTAAATGATAAATTGTCAAATTAAGTCCTCAGACCACGAGAGCCCAACACTCTCAGGAGCAGCAGCCATCTGGAGTGGCTGGAAGACTGAGGTGGTGGTGGTGGGGCTAAGTTGTTAAAATAGGAAAAGAAATTTGAGGATAAGTTTGGAAGGGAGAAGAGGGGGAGAAATGGCATTATGGACAGACAATAGGAGCAGTAGTTCAGAGGAAGGGGATAGAGGGTAAGAAGTGAAGCACTTTGCTTGAAAAGACAGTCCAGAAATTGAGTGGCTGGGACTATGATTAGAAATCTAGAGAGGGGCCTGACTGGAGAGGTCCTTGAAGTTAATGAAGAGGGTCAGGATAGGCCACCCTAAAATATACCACTTTGGCATAAGGATTATTTTGAGCTGAAGGCAAATGAGAAGCAGCAAATGCAGGAGGAACTCTCTGCCCTCTTCTTTTCTGTCTAAAAGAAGGACATACATTTCTCTTTGTAAAGGTGTCTTGTCTCCCCTCTCTCCTACCAGGAAGAGGAGAAGACTCTTATCACCAGAGAGGGCACCAATTTGAATCTGCATAACAGACTTACTAAATCCTTACCTTTACCTTACGTAAGCCTTATCTTCCTTCGCTTCTGCCATATGCTTATTTACCTTTCCACAATCAACTCCTGTAGAGTTTCCTTTCCTTTCCTCTGCCACCTCTCTATGATTTACCACCTTTTGTTAAAATCGTATAAGCTTCCAGGTCTACCTGTTTTTTTTTGTTTTTTTTTTAAAGATTTTATTTATTTATTTCACAGAGGGAGAGAGATCACAAGGAGGCAGAGAGACAGGCAGAGAGAGAGGGGGAAGCAGGCTCCCCGCCGAGCAGGGAGCCCGATATGGGCCTCAATCCCAGGACCCTGAGATCATGACCTGAGCCGAAAGCAGAGGCTTTAACCCACTGAGCCACCCAGGCGCCCCAGGTCTACCTGTTTTAAGGGTTTTTCAATTCTTTTTCTTTTTTAAGGTTTTATCTTTAAGTAATCTCTACATCCAACATGGGGCTCGAATTTACAACCCTGAAATCAAGAGTGGTATGCTCCATGCTCCATGGACTTAGCCAGCATGGCGCCCTAGGGTTTTCAACTCTTTTATGTGAGGTCCCCTGTGTGCATAGGAAATACACCTTTTCTCCTGTGAATCTGCCTCTTGTCACTTTAATTCACAGGTCCCAGTCACTGAAGATAAGAGGGTAGAGATGAAGTTCTTTTCCTTCTCTGACATTAAGCAAAGGAATGACAGCCAGAAACTCTCCAAGGTAAGACTTGACTTGCAATTTAAATAAAGGCCTAAAATTTGAAAAACTTAAAAAAAAATACTCTGTTTTCATAATATGCCCCATTTCCCTGAAGTATCAAAAGATTTTACCATAATGTAGGCTTCATGTATGTTGTAAAAATATAGGACAAAAAAATCAAGGCTAAAGAAGGTGGTGTGTACATCGTGTCAAAAAGGAGCTTAGTTCTAAGACCATGAGGGCTGAGGACTTTCAAAGGAAGCAAAACGACAGAAATCTAACTGTGAACTCAGTTAACATAAGAGGAGTCCTTTTTCCCACCTTACTTATTTCATGTCTGCTTTGATGAGCGGTGAAGAGGGATTGAAAGGGATCGGGATATTCTACCCGGAAATATTCCACTTTGGCTTAAGGATTATTTTGAGCTGAAAGCAATTAAGGAACAGCAGACACAGGAGAGACTCTCTGTCCTCCTTTCTGCTTAAAAGCAGGGCATAAATTTCCCCTTGTGAAGGTGTCCCCCACTCCTGTTCCCGGAAGAAGAGAACAACTCTTATCGCCGCAGACGGAATCAGCACTGAGATGAGTCTGCATAAAGAGGTCTTACTAAAATAACCCTTATCTTTCATTAGTTCCTCCTGTATATTTTTCTTTTTTTAAAAAAATTATTTATTTAAGAGAGAGCGAGAGCACACAAACAAGGGGCAGGCAGCAAGAGAGGGAGAAGCAGACTCCCCTTTGAGCAGGGAGCCTGATGTGGGGATTGATCCCAGGATCCTGAGATCATGACCTGAGCTGAAGGCAGATGTTTAACCAACAGAGCCAACCAGAAGCCTCCCTCCCAATATATTTTCTTGTCACTTTTGCACAATTATTGTCCCCTGAAGCCCAAAGAAGAGCCTTTATAAAAATGGTATATAAATTTATGAACCACTTCAAGTTTCTTTTCTGAGAACTCCCATCCATGTAAACCATTAATAAAATTTGATTTCCTTTTCTCCTGTTAATCTGTTCTTTCTCAGCTAAGTTTGTCAGCACCCCACCCCCCACCCCATACACTGAAGGCTAGAGGAAAAGATTTCCTCCCCAACAGAATCTACTTCCTGAAACCAAAATGGCACAACCCCAATATATGGTGGCTGACTGAATCAAACAGAGATTGTGGAAAGGAACAAAGGAGGGGCTCCTGGGTGGCTCAGTTGGTTAAGCATCTACCTTCAGCTCAGGTCATGATCTCAGGGTCCTGGGATCGAGCCCCGCATCCAGCTCCCTGCTCAGCAGGGAGTATGCTTCTCCCTCCCCCACTTCCCCCCAACCCCCGCTCTCTCTCTCAAATAAATAAATACAATCTTTTTAAAAAGGACCAAAAGAAAACTCCAGAATTTCACCCTGACTAGATCCTGTCAGAGTACCCACGACCAGCTCCTGAATATATGGATTTGTAGGTGGTGCTGGGATGGAACTGAAAGGACCTGGCTTTAGGTCCTGGTTCCAACACTTCAATGCCAGATGGATTCACCTCAGCTCGACTGCAGATTCTTCCTCTGTAAAACAGAGATACAATTTCTTGCCATCTTTACAGGGTTGTAGGGATGCAGTGTGAAAGTATTTGCGAACTGTAAGTCACTTTATAAATAGGAAACCTTGTGAAAGTCTATCAATAGATAAAGCAGTAAATAGCTCTCGGGTTGATTTAATCTTTTTTTCCCCCTTAAATTTCTATGCAAGTGACATTCAAGTAAACGTCAGTTGTGGTAAATGATACAAGGTATAATGGCAAAATGGTTCAGAATGGTACGTAACATTCTTATGTATACATATCATCTCTCTGGCCTCACTTCCCTTGCCTTCCTGAGAATAAACATCTTAAACCCAAGCAGTACATCAATGTTACTCTCCGAAGGCTAAATACTGCAGGAATTTGTATCTGATATTTAGGAGAAGTGCCAAACCTGGTGATATCTGTACACACATTAGATAAGAGATTCAGCAAACAGATGCTCCTTCTTGCAATCAGCCAAGAACTTCTAATATTCTGACAACTTGTTAATCAACCAACATATGGTATCACTTTTGTAAACACAACACTCAGATTTTGCTTTTTATGGGGCATTTTCGGAGAGAAGTAATGCTCCTGACTCATCAACACTATTCACTGGAAATCAAGTGAAGCTAGCCTCTGCCACCACCTTACATTTGTTTAATTACTTGGGGAAAAAATAAATAGAGGCATTGATTTGGATTTTATGCATTTTTTCCCTGAGTTGAGATTTTTAAAACCTCATCCTCTTAGACATTTGTAAAAGTAGGAGAAAATCTGTATCCAGATTTATGTGTATAGATATATGTATGCATCAAAAAATGTCCTATATTGTTTCCTATGGTTCCAGTAGTTGGTTTCCTAGGGCTGCTGTAAAACAGTATGGAAAACCAAATGGCTTAAAAAGAGATTTAAAAAAAAGATGAATCTGTTTCTTCACACCTCTGGAAGGCTGGAAGTCTGAAATGAAGCTGTTAGCAAGGCCACACTCCCTCCCAAGCCCCTAGGGAAGGAGCCTTCCTTCCCTCTTGGAGCCTGTCTTGGCTTGTAGCACACGGCTCCCACTGTGGCCTCACCCTCACGTGGCCATCTTCCTTCTGTGTTTGTGTCTACATTTCACTCTTATTATAAGGACACCAGTCACATTGGATCAGGGCCCCCTGTACTCCAGACCATTATCTTAACCTAATGTCCGCAAAGATCCTATTTCCAAATAGGGTCACATTCACTGGTCTGGATGGGGGCTAGGACTTCAGTGTATCCTTTTAGGGTACATAATAATATCTGAACAGCACAAATCTGACCCCACAAATCTGACCCCATGAGATGATCCTATAAGGCAACTGTGAGTTTTGTTGTTTTGAGCTTTTTCTCTCAATACTATTACTATAGGGGACGGTCCTCCTTGGGTTCCCTGAAGTGGGCACAGCTGGCTTATACAAATACGGACCTGATGCTCAGAAAAACCCTTCTTTGAGGCGCCTGGGTGGCTTGGTTGTTTGTGCGACCGCATCTGGGATTTCAGCTCAGGTCATGATCTTGTGGTCATGGAACTGAGCCCCACATTGGCCTCCATGCTCAGCAGGGAGTCTGCTTGAGATTTGCTCTCCTTCTGCCCCTCCCCCCGCTCATGCTCCCTCCATCTCTCTTTCAAATAAATCAATAAATCAATAAATAATTTCTTTGTACATCTCCATCCTATGTTAGGAATCTCTTCTCACCATCTCTTCTGAGTGCACTTTTCTCCTAGCTTTTGGTTCTCCTTCCGATTGCTCACTTCGGTCTCCAATCCTAACCTCTATGGTCAACCTCAGCATATCTTCAGTCTTGCTCTCTAGTGCCACCTAACTGGGCTGCAGCTCAGCTTTCTGACCAGATTCCAAACAAACCCAGTCCCCTACTCCACCCCAGTGCCCCAAGGTGTGCCACTACCTCTGAGGGGTAGTGTAATATCTACTCCTTCCTCTGCAAGGTGAACCAGCCAGGCCCTCACCAGGTGAGGGCAGTGCAGTGGAGAGGGGTGGGGGCAGGTGGGAGATGTCCTTCTGAAGGGGTCCTCTGTTGTCCACCATCCCAATGCTTATGTGTACAGTGATGGGGTTAACAACATCCTCATGGTCATTCCCCTAAGTCCTCCAGTTCTGAGATTTCAGTAATAATGTTCATTACCAACATTTCAGAAAATTATATATTTCATGTACTTTGATGACAACAAAACTACCTCCTCTATGAGATGTTTAAAAGCTCTACCCAGGGGCGCTGGGGGGGGCTCAGTTGGTTAAGCATCTGTCTTCCACTCAGGTCGTGATCATGGGGTCCTAGGATCAACCCCTCATCGGGCTCCCTGCTCAACGGGGAGCTTGCTTCTCCTTCTCCCTCTGCCCTTCCTGAAGGCTCACACTCACTCTCTCTCTGAAATAAATAAAATCTTTAAAAAAGATAAAAATTAAAGCTCTGCCTATATTCAGGATTATGGAAAGACACTAAGGCCCCATGTCATTTCTCGGTCCCGATTTAGAGTCGGAGCCTGCAGGAAGTCTCCACTAAGAAGACTACACAGGTCCCTTCACAGTGCTGCCTTCTGACAGCCCCTCCACTGAAAGCCCTTTCATTTAAGGTGGGTGTGACCAACCTCACCTTGACAAAGCCAATAGTCAACTCAGCCCTGGTTTCCCTTGGCCTTTCACAGTATATGAGATTCTTGATTACCACTTTCCTCCTGAAATGCTTTTTACAGGCTTCTGGGATACCGCCCTCACCTGGTCCTCCTCCTCCTTGAAGATCCCTTTCTCGGGCTCCTCTGCTCTCTCTCCTTTGAGCCCCAGGTTTCCACATCTGCCTCTTCATACTTCCCATCTGGGTATCTAATGGGAAGCAAATTTAACATGCCCCAAGCAAAATTCCTAATTTATCACTCCTAGTCCCTCTTTCCAAATCTGGTTGACCCATGAGCCCACCTAAGTCTGGACACCTCTACTCACAGGGTTACCTGGGCCCTAAATTACTTTATTTTTTTTCTTTTTACATTCTCCCAGCTTTATTGAGATGTAATTGACATACAACATTGAGTATGTTTAAGATGTACAATGTGATGATTTGATACACAGATATACTGGAAATGATTACCATATCCATTATGTCACATAATTATCATTTTTGTTGCTATGTTGAGAACATTTCAGCCTTATTCTCTAAACGACTTTCAAATATACAATACAGTGTTGTTAACTACTGTCACCGTGCTATACACCAGATCCCCAGAACTCATTCATCTCCTAACTGGAAGTTTGGACCCTTTGACCAGTGTCTACTCCATTCCACCATCCCCACAACCCCTGGCAGCCACCAATATACTCTGTTTCTCTGCATGTAGCTCTTTAGATTCCACATACAAGTGATCATACAGTATTTGTCTTTCTCTGTCTGACTGATTTCACCGAGCATGATGCCCTCAAGGTCCATCCATGTTGCCACAATGGTAATGGTTCCTTCTGTTTTGTGACTGAATAATATTCCACCAAAATCACTTTTTTCCTCTAAAACTCCGTATCCTATCTACATAGTACAATTTACAGAGATCTTTTCTCTCTACCTTAAAAAGAGATCCCACATCTGACTCCTTCTTCACTGGTCCTACCTTGTCAAAGTCACCATCTCTTCCCACATATACCTTTGGAAGCCTGTCATCTGTGTCCTCACGAAGAAGTTTACAGAGACTCCTTTGTAAGGAAAATCATGCCAAGTCATCAATATTCTTTCCGTAATTTATGCATTCTGTGTGTGTATGTGTGCCTGTTGGTGGGGACATATCAGTTTGTTCTCTCTAAAGGATTTCCCTAAGACTACACCCTAAGCCTTAATAACCAAGTTAATTTAATCAATTAAAGTTATAAGCCCTTTATACCTCCTTACAGACTTGAATTTAACCTTGTGGCAGACAATGGGCTTTTGAGTCAATGAAATATAAGCAAGGGAAAGACAATGATGTAATAGAGTAATGCCTGAATGCAGATATTTCAGATTACGATGCTTGGTGACCTGATTACATAAGCTGGATACTTTAGCCGAGTTGCGACCCCAAAAGTCCTATGTCAGAACAAGATGTTTTCATGTAAATTGTTTCTTCAGTGACCAAGAGGCAAGAACACCCTCTTGTTGGAAGGATATGGTTTCCCTAAGAAGGACATGGGCTTCTCACTTTTCAATCTCCTGGAAGAATCCTCCTCTGTAATAGGAAATTAGGTTCTAAGGTATATCTTTAGTCTGGGTGTGCATGTGTGTGCAGACATGTGATGACAGTGGTAGGAAGGGATGCCCTCCTCTTCCCTAGGGTCTGGTGATGTGGTGTGGATTCTAAGATGTGGAGATGCCCTCGGGACACCCTGAGCTGAAAGGTAAGCTGGCCAGATCACAAGTTAGCAAGCTGGAACCTGTGAATTACCTTGTTAGTTAACCTGACTGCAATTTACTATTTTGGGTGCAGAACAAAGTAAAAGTCCCTGGTTCATTTAAGAGTGAGCCAGGAAGGGCGCCTGGGTGGCTCAGTGGGTTAAAGCCTCTGCCTTCGGCTCAGGTCATGATCTCAGGGTCCTGGAATCGAGGCCCATATCGGGCTCTCTGCTCAGCAGGGAGCCTGATTCCCCCTCTCTCTCTGCCTGCCTCTCTGCCTGCCTCTCTGCCTACTTGTGATCTCTCTCTCTCTCTCTCTGTCAAATAAATAAATAAAATCTTTAAAAAAAAAAAAGAGTGAGCCAGGAAGGTGAGAGAAGGTCTAAAGCATCACATCAAAGGGGGAAAACAGGAGTGAACAAATAGACCTTAAATACCTTTAGACCAAGATGCATGGAGAGCCTGAGTTTGAACTTGTGGACAGGAAGGGAAGCATGAATAGCACTGACCTCTCTGGTCAACTATTGGGTCTTAGACATGGATTATTCCCATGTGGGCACTAGTAGTAGCCAATACTATAAAGTACTTACAGTTGACCCCTGAACAACATGGCTTAATTGCATGGATCCACTTATATGTGGATTTTCCATGTGCGATAAATATAGCACAGTACTATAAACGTATCTTCTCCTTCTTGTAGTTTTCTCAACACATTTTCTTTTCTCTAGATTACTGTATTGTAAGAATATAGTATATAATAATTTTATATTTGTATGTTTCATGTATATATAAACATGCAATACACAAAATATGAGTTAATTGACTATTGATACCATTGGTAAGGCTTCCAGGCAACAGTAGGTTAATGTAGTTAAGTTCTGGGGAAAGCCAAAGTTAAACATGGATTTGCGACGCACTGGGGGGTCAGCACCCCTGACCCCCACATTGTGAAAAGGCCAACTGTATGGTGTGCCAAGTATGCTCTAGCCACTGGACAAATATTGACCCTCATTCTCACAACAGCTCAGAGACATAGGTGCTATTATTGTCTCTGTTCTACAGATGAGTCAACAGAGGCACAGAGAACCTAACTTTCCCAAGGTCGCACACCTCATATGTATTAGGGCCAGAACTTGAACTCAGAGATTTGACTCCAGAGTCTGTGCTTTTAGGAACTACACAGAGGTGAGCCTGGGTAGCTCAGTCAGTTAAGCGTTCGATTCTTGATTTCAGCTCAGGTCATGATCTCAGGACTGTGACCTCGAGCCCTGTGTCGGGCTCTGTGCCGAGCGGGAAGTCTGCTGGGTGTTTTCCCTCTCCCTCTCCCTCTGCGCCCCACCCCCCTCCCGGCTAGCACTTGTGCATGCTCTCTTCTTAAAAAATTACAAAACAACACAACACAAAACAAAAAACTATACAGACTGCCTCTCAAAATTGTGACTGAGCTGTCTTCTTTCAGAATCCTGGAACAGGCTCTCACCCTGTCTCTGAATCTAGACAGGAAGAAAATACCTTCTGGGTCTAGTGGTGGTAGGAAAGTGGCTCCTCTAGAAATAGCAAATTATTTGACAGCTTTTTCTTTAAAGTTTTTCTCCTTTTTCACTACCCTCAGGGCAAGTCACAGCAAAGCCTTAGCTCCCATTCAAATGGCTGCTGCCTCAGTAGAAATTGAGAATGTCAAATTTACTCAGTTCCGTTCTGTACCCCACTGTGTGAATTACACATTCGGCATAGCAGCCCACAGTTGTAGGTTTAAATTCCGCTTCCATCACATACCAGTTAGATGACCTCTGTCAGGTCACTTACCCTCGCAAAACCTCAGTTTCCCCCTTCATAGAATGGGGATAAAAACAGCACTGACCCTGGGGCCCCTGGGTGGCTCAGTCAGTTAAGTGTCTGACTCTTGGTCTCGGCTCAGGTTATGATCTCGGGATCATGTGATGAGCCCCGCACTGGACAATGGGGTCCATGCTGGGAGTGGAGCCTTCTTTAAGAGTCTCTCTCTCTCTCCCCCTTTGCCCTCCTACTCTCCACATGCATGCATGCATGAACTCTCTCTTTCTCTCTCTTAAAAAAAATAACACTGATCTCAGAGGATGTCATGAGGATTATATTAAAATAAGTATGTAGACTGCACCTCATAGCTACTAGATTACAGGAAGCTTTCAGTCACTCCTAGATGTTTTCTATGGTTTGGATTATGGTGCTGATCATCCCTGGAGGGAAAACAATATTTTACTTTAAATAGTCTCAGTGCTTTTATTAAGATTTTTTCAAAGTCTTTTATTTTAAAAACATGCCATGAGGTCTTCACAAATATCTAGAGTAATGAAGTCCTTTTCAGTCATGCCATCTTTCTTATTTATGAGATCTTTTCAATGGAAACGTTTCTTGGAATGTTTCTTGTCAGGGATGTATATTTTGGTGTTTTAAGTTCACTATAAAATGATGAAGGTGACAATGATGACGATGCCCGCGACCAGCATTATCACTTTGAGCGCTTACATTCCAACAGTGGGTAATTCAGCTGAGGATAGCTCCGACTGAACGAAGTGAAGTCTCGGAGTGAAGGAAGTGCTTTATGCCTTGTTTGTTCTTGGCAGATTGAGCCTGCTGATCTGAGCTGTTAGCTATCCCACATGGGTTGGTAAGGCTCAGTTTGGCTGATGCCATTCAGAGAAAAGAGAGTGTTTATAAAACTACATTGGAACATTGCTTTTCCACGAACCATTATTGGGCAGAACACTACCCCATAACAATCACATCCATCTGGAAACCCCTTTGGAGGATTTCACAGCCAGAGCATCCAGAGGACATGAAGCCTCTTCACCCATAACGTAGTTACAGTGAGGATATCGTGCAATTACAAACCATACTATTTTTAACTTTTCTAGCTTTCGATCCATACAGACTTTTTTTTTTTAAAACTTTATAGAGCATCTTTTAGAATCGCACAACTCTAGTCAATTCAGAATAGAAGAGGATGGGGCCAACTTCCATCTTTTGTTACATAGACAGTAAAGGTGGCAGGGATAGGAACAAAAAGTCAGAAGTGGGGAGGGTCTTTCGGCCACCATATCCATTCACTACTGCCTTTGTCCTCTCTCACAGACCGTGGATTTACTTTCTAAGTCTTCCTCACCAGACTGTAGTCTGAGGAAGGGTGCCAAAGAAGAGCCTCCCCCAGGGAATATGTCCAGCCAGTGCATTCCGGCAAACCCCACGGACTCTCCATTTCACAGCCAGGAAAATAACGGAGACCCCAAATAAGGCAAATTTCACACAGTGGATGTGGGGACAGATAGAAGAATGTCTCTGTTTCCTTTAAAAACCAAAGAACAGAGACACCACAAAAAGTCTCATTCATCAAACACAAAGGCCAGTGTCCCCTGGGACTCCCACCTTCTTCTGCTTACAGGAGCGACTCTATTTCCCTATTCTGAAGTCTCAACTTGCCACCAAGCAGGGAGCAGCAAATGCTGCAAAATATTGAACACGAAACAGAGTCTTTTCAATGCTGCTGTATTTAGGACAGAGACAGACTAGCATTAAAAAATGTTATTCTTAATTCAGGTTTTTGTATAAAGCATGGATATGTGTAGATAATTAGACCCAATAGTTCCTACACTAGGGCAAAATCTGTACATTTCCCATGGGTAGCAGAGAGATAGGCTGGCATAATATATTCAATGATTGCTATTAAGTACAGCCTATTTCTGGAAAAAAAATCCCTTAAAACTTTTTGAATATTAGTAAATCATCCTCCAAAACAGTAGTGCCTAGATGTTTACCGTTTTATGAGTGTAGGATACTTCAGTTTTCATAAATTGTTCAACGTCACAAGTGCCATGATTGGGCTGCCATGAAAGCAAGATGGCGACGGTAACTAGAAGAGAAATTTATCCTGTCTGTGAGAAGTACCCTTTCCCTTGGAAGGGTCCTGGTGCCCTGGGATGCCTGAAGGCCATACATACTTAGCACAGTGAACCCAGGACAGGTTAAGTACTCAGTAAAATCTGACTTGCTGCTTGATTACCACCATCTTTCCAAACCTACATTTCATTTATTTATTTATTTATTTATTTATTTATTTATCATCATTTTTCGGATTTATTGAATAACTACTAGACATTGGGATATAATAGGGAGCAAGACAAATTTCTTACCCTCGTGGAGCTAGTCTTCTGGTGGCAGAGCTGGGAGTAAACAAAGACTGGTAAATGCAGTGAAATAAAAAACAAAGCAGGACAAGGGGTAGAGAGTGACAACAGTGTTATTTCAACACTGATGATCAGGGAAGGTGTCTTCGGTGAGGTAATATTGATACTTAGGGACCTACATGAGGTGATAAAGGGAGGCACGCAGTTACCCAGAGGAAAAACATTCCAGGTAGAAGTAAGAGTAAACACGTGTAAACATCCTGAGGCAAAGCTCATCTGATAAATAGTCAGAGCACCAGGAAGTCTCTAGAAGAGACCAGAACAGAGGAAATAAAGGGGAGAGTTTTAGAACATGATCAAGAAGGGCTGGTGTGGGCCAAACCATGAGGGTCTCATGAGTGTGATGAGAAGTGCTGATACGTTTACTGAAAGCCATCTTGCCTCAAAGCTCCGAGTTTCAATGCTCTTGGTAATTTAAAAACAAATAAAGATAATAGTGGGCACAGCATGAAAATATGATGTGTGGAAGATATGGGGAAATGCTGCTGCTCCTCGTGTTTCTAGAGTGAAGTCAGCTCACTGGGGCAGCCAACCCTCCTGCCTGGTTCACCAGGCCCTGCTGGCAGCCGGAATCTCGTGACTCACGTCCCCTGAAGGAGCCCCTCCAGCTCCTGGATCGCACACTTGGCAAGCACCTGAGCACGGAAACACACCCTCAGAACCGCTGCTGGATGACCCAGATGAAAAATGGTCTCTTTACCGTGGGGTTTTCTTTTGCTTAAAACATGAAAATTTCTCCTGGAAAGCACAGTGTCCTTTGAGGCTAACGCCTGTGAACACTGCTCATGTCAAGTGGTGGCCAGGGAGAGCCCGAGACTGGCTTTGCTGAGGGCACTAAATGCTGAGGCATGCTGTCGGGAGAATGTCAGGAAATCCTCCCACATATCGAATCCTGCGACATATGGGCCAGTCTGCTCGTTCTTCCCACCTCACTTTATCATACAGAAAAGAACCTAATTCTTGAGTAATCAGCTCTGCTGTCATGTTTCTCCTAAAAAACACAACACAGGCATCACTGAAGGAAAGAATTCTCCACACCCCCACCCCTCACCAAAGGTCTCTGTGGCACAGAGGAAACGGCTCTGCAATATTTCAGCTTCTGCTTACAAGTTTTCTTTGGAATGAGGCCATGCTCTGGGCAGACAAATTCAGGACCAAAGCCCAGCTTATCTGCTTGCTTGCATGTGTCCTCGGGCAAATGACATACTTTCTTCAGGACTGTTTCCTCATCTGAAAAAAATAATAATTCCCTCCTTATTTTTTAAATTTAAAATATTTTAATGTTATCTATAATTACTTTTTTATTATGTTCAAACACATGCTTTAAGGACTGGGAATTGTACACCTGGCATCTGTATCTATACCTTTATCTGCCTTACTACCTAGCATCTAGTAGAAAACTAATTATTGATGGTCGTAGATTTTTTGTGGTTTGGTTTTATTTTTATTATTATTAGGAATTCGAATCTTAAAATTTTTAGTTCTCTGTGTCACATACCCCCAGAAATCCCCAGGATTCGATTTCAGCAGCAGTCTGAGAGTGAAGAATCTGACAGAATTAGGATCGTGATGTTCTATCCACTAACAAAGGTCAAGGTTCTTATTTTTTTTTTTTAGGTTTTTTATTTTAATTCCTATATAGTTAACATGCATTGTTATATTAGTTTCAGGTGTACAATATAGTGAATCAGCTATACCTTACTCAGTGCCTCATGATCAATGTCACTCTTCATCGCCATTACCTATCTCCCCCATTCCCTCACCCACCTCCCCCTGGTAACCATCAGTTTGTTCTCGAGAGTAAAGAGTCTGTTTCTTGGTTTCTCTCTCTCTCTCTCTCTCTCTCTCTCTCTCTCTCTCTCTCTCTTTCTTTCATTTTTCCCCCTTTGTTTGCTTGTTTTCTTTCCTAAATTCCATGGATGAGTGAAATCACAGGGTATTTGTCTTTCTCTGACTGACCTATTTTGCTTAGCATATACTTTTTAGCTTCATCCACGCTGTTGCTGGAAAGGGCAACATTTCACTCTTTTTTACAGCTGAATAATGTTCCACTGTATATATACCACAACTTCTTAATATTCCATTGTATATATACCACATCTTCTTTGTAACAAAGGTCATGGTTTTAAGGGAAGAGATAGTGTCTAGACAGGGAAAGACAAATGCTTTGTAAACCCGTCACCACTCTGCTCTAGGACCTTGTTGACCTACCATATTCCTCTTCACCACTGAATCCTGACCAGAATTTGGCTGAGAATCCTTCTCAACACAGTACCTCGGGCACCCTTTCACAATAGATGGCAACTGTGAATGGAGATAAAGCCCAATTCCTACACCTGGTCTAAATGATGACAAGAAAATAGTGTCTTTATAAAGTAAGGGAAGCGAGTAGGGTCAGTGAGGAAAGGGGCTGGTTGATTGATAGAATCATATAATAGAAGGCCAGCGAGTTTTCCACAGGAGTCAATGTTGGGCCAAGGTGGAAAAAGTCTCAGGCCCCCGAAGTGAGACAGCCCAGCCTGGCCCCTTACAAGACTGCCACTCTGTGACTTCCAGAGAGGGTCAGAAGGCTATTCCATCTCAGGCTAGGTCTTGCGTAGGCTGTCTAGAACCATAGGGAAGATCAACATGCCCTGCAATGTTTACCAACAAATGACTTTACTAATGAACTCCACAAAATTATTTTCAGAACACTTACAAGGCTTTGGTTTTGTTACACCTAAAGCCCCCCCCCCCCCCCACCACATACACCACACAGCCTCCCTCGCCCCCCACACAACCTTTCTAGTATCTCTAGGTGGATGGGTTCTGTTATCCAGAGCTTTTTATCAGGTAGATGAGAGGAGTTCTTGAGAGCGGAGCCACAATTAAACAAAGATTAGAGAGGTCCAAGCAAGGTGGGGCTTTATCCGTTTACTATTCATTAGGTATCTTTTTTTTTCCTGTAAAAGTGTGTTTTCTGTCCTGTCTTATATTACCATTCAAGAAATGCATTTTCTCTCTCCCTCTTGTTTTTCAAGTAAGCTCTCTATCCAATGGAGGGCTTGAACTCATGATCCCAAGATCAAGAGCTACATGCTCCCCGGACTGAGCCAGCCAGATGCCCCATATTTCCTCTTTAAAAATACATCATGTACAACTCAAGGCTGTATTCTTAACTTTTAACTTAATCAACATCATTCCTTTCCTAAAACATTTCTCCTCCAGCTATCAACAGCTAAACTGTTCCCTTCTGACGCAGGCTCATCTGAACGGAACATAGATTTCAGTAAGTCTTCCCGTGAGCTAGCTTTCAGCAGCAACAGAGAATGCCTTTCCAGGATGTCCACCCATTCAGGAATAGTCTCACAGGTTTTCCTAGTGATTTATTTATCAAGTAAGAGGGATATGAGGGTGGTGTTTTTCTCTCATCTGGCCACTCAGTTTTAGTAAAAAGTGGCTTTGAAATTTTAAAAGCGATTTGCCCCAAGGTTTAAAAAAATCCTTTGAAGTGGCAAGAAAGTGAGTTTCAGAAAATTAGCTTGGAGTCTTCATAGAAGGAGAGCACGAGAAAGAAGAAAGGGCAACTGAGTCTGCAGTACTCAATGTGAGCCTCGAAATCGTGGATTTTATGAATTGTCTTGTCACCTCACCCTCTGACAGAAACCAGCCATAGCTCACCCAAAGAAAAAACAAATGCCTGAGAAACGCACTTACTGAAAGGCCACTGAATTTTTCCTCCTGTAACTAGGGGACTGGATAGTTGGAACTCTGTGTTGAAAGCACAGGATGGTTTGATTTATTTTTCCCAGTTACTGCCTTCAGCCATGCTGTCAAATACCATTTTTCCGACCCTTAATGGCATCTCAGTTACAGCCTGTAAACTTCTGGTCACATTCAGTTATGAAAATCCCGGCTGGCCTAGAACTTTCATCTCATATCTGATTTAAATCTCATCACCTTCTGTCCCCTGCACAGGCTGTGGTTCTAGGGGTATGCCACGAGGACCCAATCTCATCTGCCTCTGGTCCGCCCTCTTCCCCACCCTCCTCCAAAATCTCTCTCCTCAGTGGGTCTGGGGCAATGAGTGAGAAGATATCAGGTGAATCCTCTCTGGTGCCTTTTTTATTTTTTATTTTTTATTTTTACTATGTGACAGGATCTAAATGTGGCTCTTGGGTGCCTGACTATATTTTCTGGCTGGTTTGGGAGGATCTCCACAGCTCTCGGAGCCAAGCCATCAGCATCATGGTCAACATCTCCCACTCCAACACAGTTCCCACTACCAAAAGCACTCTCCCTCCAGCCCATGCCCAAGCATTCTCTTAGAGACTCAGGAGCCCTTGTGTGCTAGGGGAGAACTCTCAACATTATGCCCACTCGCCCGTGGTCCATGCAAGAATCCCACCCATCCTTGCCACCATACGCCCCTAACCACCTTCAGGTTCCTAACCAGTTCTTTGCATTTCCATGTCATTCCTTTTTTTCTGTTCCCTTTCCCCCAATCAGCAGTGCACACGAACCCATCTGCCGGTCTGCTCCCTGAGCAGAGGTCCGACCGACCAGGAAGAGAATTGTCTGCCTTCTCCTCTTGCTAGTACCTTTCCCATCAAGGCAATATTCCCTTGTCTTTAAGAGGAGAGAAAACCCCTACTCTCCCCACAAATAGACTCCCTGCTTTCAGTGGGCAATGTGTTCCTGGAATGGGGCAGTTCTTTCAAGAGACCCCTATCCTTTTTTTTTTTTTTTCCTTCCTGGGGCACTGCTGTTTCTAGTAGCAGAGTGAATTCCTCTCAGAGCCTTGGGGATGGTGTCTGCCCCCAGTTGTTGTGGACTATCTTCAATGTGTGGGATACCCAAACCTTCTTTGTTCTCAGATTCAGTCCCTAGTTGCCAATTCCCAACATCTCTTAAAACTCACCTCTATCAAACCACGGGCCTTTCCAAACTGACCGATTCATTCATCCATTTGACAAAGATTTCTTGAGGGCCCACTCAGTACTGGGAACTGTTATGGGCACTGGGGATATGGCAGCAAACAGGACAGACAGGCTTACCTTTCTCAGTCTACCTTTTGTCGGAGGTGAACACCTTAGACAGGCATAGTGACAAGATGGTTGGAGATGATGGTAAGTGCTCCGAGATAGCAGAATGCAGGGTAGGATGACTGCAGGGGGAGGGCCACCACTTGAGCTTGATGGCTGGACAAAGCTTATCCGAAGGGGAGATAACTGACCTGGACTAAGTGATTCCCAGGCAGGGCAAATACAAAGGCCTTCAAGTGGGAGCCTGTTGGCATGCTCAAGGAATGAAAAGATAATCGAATGAGTGGTTTTTCCAGTCTCATCTCAGAGCTGAACCTCTCAAGATGCTTTTTCTTGTCCTCTGCTTGCTCCAGGTTAGGATGTGAGATAAAGATCTCCACTGTGTATTCTGCCCTTAGTCCACTGAAAATGGGCTGTTGCAGTTGTCTCTCTAGACTTAAAGATCCGAGACATGAAGGAGCCTTTTTAATTCATTTATGTGGGCCATGTACCAGGGAGTTTTCTTATCAGAAAGCTATTGTAACTCTGGCCAAGTTGCCACCCATGGAAACATCAGACACCAGGCAATGGAAGAATAGAGTTAGAAGGCTTCTCATGTCCAATTTCTTCCTAACAGAATTTATGGATGAGTTTACTTGCATATTAAAATTGTGTGTGTTATACCTTAAAGCCTTATATAATTAAAAAATATGTTATTGTGAGGCTTACTTACTAGTTTAAAGCATGCATAATGAAGAGAAAAGAAATAAGGTCCAAGAAACCTCAAGGGTGCCATTTCTCTCAATGGCTTATTACTCTGAAATAAGAGAAAGCTCATTGGAATTGCCCATTTTGTTAAACAAAATTGCCTTTGTAACATTCATGCCCCAAATGGTGTATTTCTTAGTGGAATGGAATTTTAGAGCTGAAAGATATCTTTGAAATCATTAATAACAACCTTCTCATTTTATAATTGAGGTAAGATATTCAGAACGTTAACAAGCATTCCAAAATCACATGACATTCATAACTGTGGAGTTGAACTTGAATCCAAACCTCTTTACTGCAAGTCTGCTAGTCTTACCACTACACTGCAGAATCTCTAAGACACTACCTGATATACATTATGTCGAAGACCAGAACCAACTATGTTCTTAGCACAGTTAGATTAGAGGTATTATGGTAGGTGCCTCCAAGATGGACCCCAGTGATTCCTGCCTCATGCTCATGTAGTCCCCTTCTGCTTTATACCAGGGTGGGTCTGTATGACCACTAGAATATGACAGAAGTGATGGTATGTCACTTCCGAGATTAGGTTTTTAAAACTGTGACTAAACTATCATCTTGGTCCCTCGCTCTTGGATCACTTACTCTGGGGAAACCAGCTGTCATGTTGTGAGGATGCTCAAATAGCTTATGGTGAGGAAATGAGATACTCAACCACTGACTAGAAAGAAACTGAGTATTGCTAACAAGCACATGAGTAAGTTTAGAAGCAGGCCCTCCAACCTCATGTGACTCTAGCTTCAGGCGATAGTTTGACTACAACCTCCCCAGACACCCTGAGCCTGAACTACCCAGCTAAACAGAGTCCTAATACAGAAAAGCTCTAAGATAATAACTATTTATTATTTAGGCTGACATTCAGGGGAGTAATTTTATTTGTGCACTAATAGACAATTAATACAGGCACAGTGCTTTAATTCTTCTAAATCACCCTTGGTACCATGTGATGGGCTGCATTACTCAGGGAAAACTCCATCTTCTCACCTCTTCTCATGCAGGTGAGAGACAGACACTTGTTCTGCTCAAAGACTTATCTCAGCTCAGTCTCTGCCAACAGGGAAGAAGAGGTGGGAGAGTGGTGCTGCCAAATGCCAACGATGCCTCCTCAAGGATAATGTGTGGCAGATGTCAGCCTGTGTTAAACTTTTGTTGGAAAACCTAGAACAAAGGCATGATGGTAGTTTGATGTTCACAGAGAAGAGTGAATACAAAGCATGGCTTTGGGCAGATTTCCATTAAACATGCAGAATCTTTGCTGCTATGTCCATGCTTTAGGAGAACTTGAAATTTTCAGAGGATGCCCTTTCCCTACTCAGGATTTGGTAGAAGATTTTTGAAGATGTCAGTGAACTCAAATTTCATATTTTCTTATCCAGTTCCAAGGATGTGGACTCATTAAAATACTTGTGATTTAGGGTATGAGATGCACTTATGACGGTGTGCCTGAGTCTTAAAGGTACCACTTGGCACCTGAGTCATCCCACCTTTGTTTCTCTGCTAGGTGATTTCTCTCTCCTTGTTCAGAGTTATGTTTGAGCTCGCTAGATTTATAAAGCATCTTTAAGGTGATTCTATCTAGTTAGTATCATTTCTTATCCATCACCTTTTCACCACTAGTCCTCATGTATGAGTACAACTGAGCTTGGGTCTACATTTCCCTTGTCTCTGTGTGGGTCTTTCCTGGATTCTCTGAATTGAAGGACATTTAAGACTTTGCACAGACTTAATACATGTCACCAAAAGATGTCAGTGCCTAAGATGCTGGTATGGTAAGAAAGGAGTTGGATAATGTTAATAATACTATCTCAACCTAGAAATGAACTTTCTTTAGTGTGACTTTGCATATCATGTTCTATATTCTCAACTTTTTTGTGAGAGAAATATAAAAAAAGAAAAAAAAAACCCACAAATCCGTGATCCACTGTTAAATAGTTCGGATATGAAGTCAAAATATTCTTGTGTGCATTAGTAATGTCTTTCAGGAGTTAGAGTTCAACCTTTGCATAGTGACAGGTGAGGGCTAGATCAGAAGTACCAAAAGGTATGACAAAGAAGGAGACCTGTGGGGATGTCAAAATGCTTCTCCCTATTTCTTTCTCTCCCACAATGCCTGAAATCTGCCATTACAACAGAAGTCCCTGCTTTTGTTACAGGCTTTTGAAATACAAATACAAATACAAATACTCTTAGGAGTGTTACCTCTTCTCTGTTCTTAATATTTTTTGCTGAAGTAGTTTACCAGGCATGTTTCCTCAGGGTTCTGAAAGAATAAACATTTTATGGAAGGAGATAAGATCCAGCCAAATTTAGACCACAAGACACCTCCTGAGGACAGGTATTTCTTTGGGGAGACAGAGCTGTTCACTCATTCCTTATAAGGATTTGATGTCAGAGATGAGATTCCTTTTTGAAAAGTTTACAGGTAGGGCAATAAATGTGAAGCACTCCCAGGGATTACAAATAGAATAGTTGATTTTTAAATAAGAATTTATAGATTTGGGGGGCCTGGTAGTTAATGCTATTAAATTCAAGCACTTTGGGGACCACTTTAGTATTTCAATGTTAAGCCATAGTAAAGTCAGGAAGTGCAAAAGTTGAAGTTCTCATGGCAAGAGTAATTCATCCCCATTACACATTCTTGACAGAATCTGTACAAGTCCTAGAAATTTGTGTCTCTAATATACTCAGTTTGCTGAGCTGCTTCTGCAAAAGAGGACAGCACAGTTAGTTCCTTCAGGGCAATGTGGTTACATTTTCAGTCTCATTATAGGACTCCTGGCATTTAGTTTGAAAGGCCAAGGGGAAAATCCATTCACAGAACTTCGTGAGAGAGATAGGGGCCAAAATAGAACAGGGAAACCACTGTTTGTCTGTTCTCTATGGAAACAGGCATTCAAGTTTGATGTAATAAGGCTATTTCCAATTGAAAATTGAAATTAAAAAAACTATTATTCACATAGCATCAAAAATTTGAAATACTTAAGCATCAATTTCACAAATGAATGTGCAGAGCATGTACACTGAAAATTATAAAATATTGTTTACAAAAGTTAACACCTTTATAAATGAAGGAATATATACCATTTTCATAGGTTAGGATATTTACTATTTATTAAGATGTCAGTTTTTCACAAATTGATGTTTTCCAATCAATATCCCAGAGAGTTTTTTGATAGAAATTGACAAAATGACTGTATCATTTGGAGATATTAAAATGGAGAGGACCTATCAAATCAAATGGGCAGGACCTAAAATGGCCAAAACAGCTATACAAAAGGAAAAAAGAAAAACAGAAAAACAAAGTTGGAGGACTAACGCTATCTGACTTCGTGACTAGAATTAAGCTATAGCAACCCAGACAGTGTGGAATTAGCAGAAAGATTAACAAATGGATCAATGGAACAGAACAGAGAATACAGAAACAGACCTATCCATATATGGACAATTGATTCTTGACAAAGATGCAAAGGCAATTCTATAGGAAAGAAGTCTTTTCAACAAATGGTGCTGAAAGAACTGAATATCCATATGCAAAAAAGTGAACAAATCTCAACTGGTATTTTGCACCAGATAGAAAAGTAATATTGTATTTATATATATATATATCTCATAGAGTTAAAAGTGAATCCTAAAACTATAAAACCTCCAGAAGGAAATAAGGAGAAAAATCTTTGTGACCTTGAGATGGCAAAGGACAAACTGGCAAGATGGACTTCATCAGAATTAAAAATTTCTGCTCTTCAAAAGACATCATTAAAAAAATCAAAAGATAAGCCAGAGACTGGGGGCAAGATCTTTGAAAGCCATATATATCTGACAAAGGATTTGTGTTAAATTATATAAAGAGCTCTGAAAAATCAGCAATAAGAAAAATGATAATAAAAAAATGAACAAAGGATTTGAACAGATGGATCTCCACAGAAGATTTAAGGATAGAAAATCAGCACACAAAAAACATTCAACATAATTATTCATTAAGGATACACAAAGTAAACTCACACTGAGATACATCCCACTTAAAATGGCTAAAATAAAAAACACTGATCATGCCAAGCGTTGGTAGGAAATAGAGCAACTGGAACTCTCACAACCTGCTGTTCAGAATGTAAAATGGCACGAACATTTTGGACAACAGTTTGGTAGTTTCTTAAAAACTTAAACATACATTTACTGTGTGATCTAGACATTCCACAACTAGAATAGGCTCAGGAGCAATGAAGGTGTTTTAAAATGCACCCGGAGGTGGGGGGTGCCTGGGTGGCTCAGTCGGTCAAGCAGCCTACTCTTGATTTCAGCTCAGCTCATGATCTCAGGGTCCTGGGATTGAGTCAGTGAGGGGCTCTGCACTCGGCAGGGAGTCTGCTGGAGGATTTCTTTCCCTCTCCCTCTGCCCCTCCCCCATGCTCAGATAAATAAATAAATAAATACATCTTTAAAATCCACCTAGGATTTGTTTTAATTAGGTACAATAAGAAACACAGACACAGTAATGGCTGCTATGAGGGAAGAAGTTTAGCTCACAGTCCCCTAGAAACAGAAGGCATGGCACACCTACAGGGGCAGCACAAGGGGAAGCACCAGGGTCAGTTAAGAGGCAGAAGGAGTGAGGGGGAAACATGGGCAAGAGCCTTTACCGTGGTTTTTGTAGGAAGGAACGGGGAATCAGGGTGAGCAAGCTAAACAGGATTAGGATTTGCTAGTTTGAATGGTATCAGTAGGCCATAGGGTGTGGGGGCTGCTCCTAGTTGCCTGACACATAGCCCGGGATGAACAGAGCAGGTGGATAGTGGTCTGGAGTATAAGAGTCCCGTAAGAGAGGAAGCTGGGGAGTCTGGGTTCTGTATTGGTTAGTCTGCATATAAAAGGTGTACTTGAAAATACCTGGTTAATACAGAAATCACATGTCCATACAAAGACTTCACATGAATGACCATATCAGCTTTATTTGGAATAGCCCCAAACTGAAAACAACTTAAAATACATGGCTAACGGCAACATGGATAAACAGATTATGGCATATCCAAACAATGGACTACTACTCAGGAATAAAAAAGAATGGAGTACTGCAGCATAGATAAATCTCAAAATAATTATACCTAATAAAAGAAGGGGTCAAAAATGGAGTATGTATGATTCCACTTATTACAGAAAATACCAACTAATTTACAGTGACAAAACACAGATCAGTTGTTACCTGTGATGAGGTAAGATAGAGAATGACATTAAATAAAGAAACAACGGTACACTAGAATTTTCTGAAAAAGAATAAAGAAATTGATCCTAGTTACTATAGTATCAGAAACAATAAAACACTTAGGAATAATTTTAAATAAGACTGTGAAATATCTATATTCTTTTTTTGTAAAGATCTATATTCTGAAAACCATAAGACATTGATGAAAGAAACTGAAGAACAAACAAATAAATGGAGAAGTGTCCTATGTTTATGTATTAGAGGAATAAGTATTGGTAAAATGTCAATACTAACAAAAGCCATTTATAGATTCAGTGCAATCCCTATCAAGATTCCAACAGCATTTTTTAGTGGAAGTAGAGAAATACTCCTAAAATTTACATGGAACCACAAAAGACCACAAACAGCCAAAGCAATCCTAAGAAAGAACAAAGCAGGATGCATCACACTTCCTGATTTCAAGCTATACTACAAAGCTATAGTCATCAAAACAGTATGGTACTGGCATAAAAACAGACACAGACTAATGGAGTGAAAGCGAGAGCCCAGAAATAAACCCATGCACATATGGTTAATTAGTATTTGACAAGGGAGCTAAGAATACCCAATGGAGAAAAGAAGGACTTGTCAATAAATGGTGTTGGGAAAATTGGATATTCACACAAAAAACAATGAAATTGGACCCACATCCTATACCACTCACAAAAATTAACTCAAAATGGCTTAAAGACTTAATTTAAGACCTGAAACCATGAAACCTTTGAAGCAAACAAAGAATAAAGCTCCTTGACATGGGTCTTGGTCATGCTTTTTTTTGGATATGACATTTAAAGCACAAGCAATGAAATGAAAAATAAACAGGTAGGACTACATCAAACTGAAAGGTTTCTGCACAGCAGAAGAAGCCATCAACGAAATGAAAAGACAACCTATGGAATGGAAGAAAAAAAATACTTGCAAACCATATATCTGATAAGGGGTTAACATCCAAAACATATTACAAAAAAACTCATCCAACTCAAAACAAAAGAAATAATTCAAAAAAAATAGGCAAAGGAGCTGAATAGACTTTTTTTCCAGAAAAGATACATAAGATGCTAACACATAGATGAAAATATGCTCCATATCCCTAGACATTCAGGAAACGCAAATTAAAACCACAAGGAGGAATCACCCCATGCCTATAGAATGGCCATTATCAAAAAGACGAGAAAATAAAGCTGGTATTGATGTGGAACTTGGGGCACTGTTGGTGTGATTATAAATTGGTGCAGCTACTATGGATAATAGTATGGAAGATCCTCAAAAAATTAAGACTAGAATGACCAGGGCCACTTGGGTGGCTCAGTCGGTTAAGTGTCTGAGTCTTGGCCCAAGCTCAGGTCATGAACTGAGGGTTGTGAGATCGTGCCCCACATTGGGCTCCACGCTCAGTGGGGAGTTGGCTTGAAATTCTCTCTCTCTCTCTCTGTCCCTCCCCACCACCAGCTCATGTACTCTCTCCCACTCTCTCTCAAGTAAATAAATAAATCTTAAAAAAAAAAAAAGAATAGAGCTACCATATGACCCAGGAATTCCACTTCTGGGAATATATCCAAAGGAAGTGAAAAAACTAACTCAGAAAGGTACCTGCACCCCATTTCACAGCAGCATAATTTATAGTAGCCAAGACATGGAAACAACTTAAGTGTCCACTGGTGGATATATATAAAATGTGGTATTATTCAGCCATTAAAAAAAAAAAGAGGAAATCCTATCATTTGTGATGACAAGGAAAGACCCTGAAAGCATTATATACTAAGTGAAATAGGTCAGACAGAGAAAGAAAAATACTGTATAATCTCACTTATATGTGGAATCTGCAACCAAAAAACCAAAATCATAGAAAAAGAGACCAGACTTGAGGTTACTTGAGGTTACCAGAGGCAGAAGGGAGCAGGAGGGGGAATTGGAGGAAGGTGGTCAAAAGGTACAAACTTCCAGTGCTAAGATAAATAAGTACTGAAGATCTACAACATGATGACTAACAAAGCTGCGTGATATACAGAAAAGTTGTTAAGATGGTAGATCCAAGGAGTTGTCATCACACACACACAAAAATGGGAACAAGGAAACTCTTGGGGGTGATGGGCATTCATTATCTTGATTGTGGTGATGGTTTCATGGTCGAACATATGTCGAGGCTTATCAAATAGTAAAATTTTTTTGATGATGAAATATATCTTTAATAACCTCTGGTCGAGAAAGACTTTCTGAACTTCAAAGTGGGAGAATAGATCACCGAGGGAAAGATTGATGAGTCTGACTGCCTACAGAGTTGAACATTCCACATGTTTTCAAATAGCACAACCGAAACGTGTGCAGTTCTTTACAGGCCATGTACACCTTGTCGATAAAGGTATTTACAACAACTGCCTGTCGAAGGAATGTTTTATATTCTAGTCTCTGAAATGATCTGATCTGAGCATAGAAAACTTTTAGCCTGATTTGAGGTCACAGAGTGGCCCAGCACACCTGCAGATCTAAGGTTTCTTGGGAAGCAAACTGGACTAGGAGTTAGTGACCTTAGGTTTTAGTTCCAGCTCTGCCACTGATTCACTGATTCTGTCACTGATTTTAGGCAAAAAACTCCACTTTTCCAGACCTTATTTTTCTTGGAGATCACAGGACAGTGTGGGATTTAGATGTTCTCTGAACTCCTATCATCTCTGATAACGTGTGATTCTCTGCTTCTGACCAGTGGGGACAGCTTCATTATGTAGGGTTTGTGGGTCTGCCCACTCAAAGAGCTCCAGGTAACCCCTGGTCAGATCTCCAGGGACTCTCAGCCCTTTGCCAACACAACAAGGAAGACGACAAAGGGAGGCAAAAGTGGCAGGTTAACCCAAGTTGCCTTCAAAGCACTCATGCTTTTTATTACCGTTGTTATTGAGGAAGAATACAAGACCACGGAATATTCCATCTAAATCATCTGTAGGTGTACAGTTCAGTGTCACTAAGTACATTCACACTCTTGTGCACCCATCCCCACGATCCCTCTCCAGAGCTCTTCATCTGGTAAAACTGGAACTCTGTATCCATTAAACACTAACTCCCCATCCTCCCTCCCCCCAACTCTGGCAACCACCATGCTCCTTTCTGTCTCTATGAATTTGACTATGCCAGGTGCCTCACATCAGGGAGATCAGGCAGCACTAAGGGCTCTTCTATTATCTCATTTAATCCTGTCAATAAGCCAGGGGAGAAGGAGTATCCTTTCCCCACCCCCAAATGATATACAAACTAAGGCTTTGATGGGGAGCTCTATACACACAACTAAGAAATCAGGGGCCGGGATTGAAATATTGATCAGCTAGTTCCGAAGCCCTGTTCTTTCCATTCCTGTAACTGGGTAAGAGTGCATTCAATGAAAGGTCAGTGACCTAGCAAAGGGAGGACGGAAGTCTAAGAACAATACAGGTCAGTGGAATTCATTCAATACCCAGGCCTGATTCAACTGGCTATCATCAGCTGCTTAAAGCTTTCATGGCTCAGTATGCCCATCTCTTGAAATCGTGTGTGTGTTTATTTGTATTACTTCATTCCCAAAACCAAGGTGAAATAAAATGAGTATCCATCCCATCTTCAGTGTGTAAAGCTCCATGCTTCTTCCTGAAAAAGTAGAGTTCCATGCAACCACAGTATATGGTTTTACAATTTCCAACATTTAGAGTTAAAAGTCTCTAGAAAACACAGAAGAGGATTCCAGACAGACATAACCACAAGTTGTGTTCTTACTCTCAAAAGCATAACCTAACCACTTCCTAGCTGTTGTTTCAGCTGATGGTGAATCCTAAGGTGTAGGAATTTGTGACCCTTAATGTTATAAGAAAGGACACTTGCTCCCAAGACTGGCAATAGTCAACCAACCCCAGAGTAAACCAGACGGCCCCACAGCCAGACTTCATGGTGGAAAGGATAAAAGGCCTGTGATGGGTAATGCTTGAGGATAACAGTTCCTGATCTGACGACAGGCTCTGTAACCCAATCACAAGGCACTGGCACACAGCAAGTACGTTCTGAGTCAAGGCAGCCCTTGGGACGTACAAGGATTTTTTTTTTCCCAAACAAACTATTCTTAGGTTTATTCTCAACTCCAAAATGAGTGAATGTCTTCCCTCTTCTATACTGGTCACTGGAGACTTATGCATTCATTATTAAAGAATCTCGCTAGCAGTCCACAATTTCTAGGAACAGATTGTTTTAAATGAGGAGGAAAAAAAAAACGTTCCAACTTTAGAGTCGTCCCTTCTTGCTCAAAGATTTGGCATTGTGTCTAAAATAAATCAATACGATCTTTCTTTACAAAAAGAACTTCTACCTTTTTTAAGAGAATGGAAAGTACAAGATAGTAAAGTTTATTTAAGTGTTAGACAATGGATGAAAAAGGAGTAATAGGTTCTGCTTTATTTAGTCCAAAGGGAGATTTACTGGATTTGGAGTTGGATTTGGAAGTTTCACAGAAGTAACATGATCTCTGCTTTGTAAAGACCATCGCCACGCTCACAGCCACTGTGTATTGCTGTGTATTCGTGCAGAAAGGGACTGAAAAATGCTATTTCACAAAATAAGAATGTTTTGTAATTCATTAACTCTCAGTTTGGACACATGCAGCCAGCATTTTACATACTGATTCACACAGAAAGGTTTTTAAAAGGCTAAGTACTTAGCCAGTAAATGAGAAGGAAAGGAAATGGAGGTGGGAACGGGCACTCATTCTCTATCTGTGGATATTTACTACAATAACCACATTTTATTTTTATAGCACCTCGCTACCATTTGCAATCTGGGCATTTATAGCAAATGCCTACTCATCAAACCAGAGTTTAAAATACATAAAACCACATCAGAAGAAAATTATATACTCATTGCGTGATACACTAAATGCTGAGGGAGTGAGAAACCGGGAGAGTGAGAGCTTATGGTCCATTCCAAGAATCAAAGCATTCTTGAGACAAGGAAGGCTAAAAAGAAAGTGGGAGGGAAGGAGGAAGAGGGAAAAGAAGTTTGAAAACTATTCTAACCTCCAATGTTAGGTCTGACCTCTGGTCACAAAATGGAACTACTTTGGTTCACAGGAAGCCATTGCTATTCTATTTGGATATTTAAATGTGAAACTTGAAAAAGCTGAGGTATGTGTGGAAAGAACTCAGGATTTGGAATTAGATTAGATTCAAGTTTTCACATTGCCACCAACCCACTGCCGTGACCTTGAGTAACTCAGGCAACCCCTCTGGCCTCAGTTCCCTAACCACTAATGAGGGGACAAGATTAGCCTCTCTAGCCTTTCATTGTGTTTGCGTGGCTTTCACAGGGTGTGATTCTCTGGTAAAGGAACACAAAAACTAGTTGTGCATCCAACAAGAGGCCCTCCATGAGTTCTAGAAAACTCAGCAAAATTTAGGGAAGAATTCGAGCAGGGAGGAATGCAGACATACCCTTTCCTGAGATAAGAGAGCATTCTCTCTCCAGGGAGACTTTAAGTCCTCATGAAGCACTCGCACCCAAATGACGTCACTTCCTATAGTCTGGGCTGGTGCCTCCAGGGACATATCACGGCATCATCTTGTCAGGGCATCCTCCTGGCCTGCATCACAGAGCCCCAAACGTGACTGGCACATGCTAGATCCTCAGCAAACAAATTCCAGAAAAATCCCTCCTCTGGCCAGAACCTAGACCTATTTGTGACCAGTGACCGTGGCAACTTTCTTAGTCCCTTAACTGTCAGTCTCCTTACCTTTAACATGGGGATAATGATAACAGTTGGTAATTCTAAGGTTTTTTTTAGCCAATGAGATAAACATGAAATTTAGCCTGAGTAGCCTCAGGCCACCGTGAAATTGTGAAGTATGTGATGTCCACCTCTAGGTAAGCTCTTCCTCCCAACTTCTACAATCAAAAAGCCAACAAACACCAGACACAAGAACTGGGACATTTCTGTACTCAGTTCCAGTAGTCCCCTCCAATGAGCTTCCCTCCTTCTGAATTTACTATCTCTCTCTGGTCAGCTCCAGACACTCCCAGGCTTCTGACACTTTGGTTTTGTCTCCTAGAACTGGAGGTCTGATCTTAGCTTCTCCAGCCTTCCAAGCTTCCCTCTCTAGGTCATCTGACTCCTAGCTGTTTTGGACAACATGTGCTTCTATTTCAGGGGTACACTGGAACCCAGAATCGGCTAGGCTGCCAACCAGGCAAGTCTTCCCTCTCTCTCTCCTGGGAAGAGTAATACTCTTCAGTTCTAATTATTAAAAAAATCATGCTTTTTATTATTTTTTTTAAACTGTCAGCTCTATCAGATCATGCAGTTATTGAGAATGAAGCCACTGGAAAGACACAAAGAGCCTACAGATGGAGACAGGAGAAGAGATTCCGGATGAGTGACCTTGGATACAGCCAGGCCTGATGCTGATACAGCCCTCCTCATTTTATTGCATAACCAATCGACTAACTTTACCTTAGCTTACCGCCAGGCCAATTTGTGCTGATTTCTGCTCCTGGCAAGTGAGAGAGCCCTGAAACTTTAACCTCCATCCCAACAGCTGGAAGACTGCATAGAAGAGTAAAGGAAGGGAATCAGAGGAACCTTCAGGATTGCTTCTAAACAAGCTGTTCCATGCCCACCGAACTTCCCTGGGGTGGCCCACACTCCCCATCAAAACTGGAATCACACCAGTGCCTCGGGATCCAAGGGCCAGACTTGACTGTTCTCTTCAAGCAATTCTCAACATTGGCTCTTTTCTTAAATAGGGGCACCCCGGTGAAGGAGATCTTACTGCCTCCTCAAAAATGCTTACGAATGTTTGAGAAAAATACAGTTTATCTTGCAGTTCTATTTAAAGAGAAAAATCTGTTCCTAATATATTTTTTTCTTACTTCCAGACACTTCAAACTCACACACATAAAATCCAGGATCTGTTTATAAACAAACTGCCTCTAGTTTCTTACATGAAAAAAAAATACTGTTCTTGAGGAGAAACATTCAGTTGTTGATACTATACCCTTTTGTAAACTGTCAGTTCTATCAAACCATTCACACCACACATTGATCACATCTAGGAGGCTTTAACTATGATTCTGTGGGGGAACGCAACGCCAGGCAGTAAACGGGGTGTATACAAAACCTAAAGATTCTCACTTTAGCACAGAATGAGGTTATCCATTATCAACAGAACTAAAAACTCCCCTCAGTTTCCATAGTATTTTAAGACACATAAAATAGAGTTAGCTCAGAGGGTCAAGAATGAACATTTTATAGAAATGAAAACATATATTCAGATAAATAGAATACATCTTTTCCCGGTACAATTAAATATAAGTACATGGGAAAAATACTAAGTTTAACTTGTTTTTTTTTTCTATTTAGCTTTAGGAAACTGTCTTTTTATGTACATGTAAAAGATTAGCATAAGAAGTAGTAATTCTTCTACATAATACTACATAAGTATTCTGCAAAACTCAGTTCAAATATGCTCAAGAAAAAATTAAAATCTATTCGTAGTAATGAATACTGTAGTTAAGAATGCAAAATAGTCTTGGTAATTTAAAATCAAGAAAGAAAAAAATCTTCTTTAGGGATAATATTCCATATATGGTTTTAAGTCAAAGGCAGTTTATTTTTAGGAAGTTGGGGGAAAAAAACCTTCTAGCTCTTTTGGACTTATATGTTCAAAAGTGACTATATTTAAAACAATATTTTAACTTTATATTTTTAAAAACTAGTGTCTGGATAATACATATGCTAAGTTTAATAGCTTTTATTTTACATTTCTGAAAATACACCACTGAAAAGTGAATCCAGGCAGAGTAGAAAGTTCATTTTTCAAAAGACTAAATGATTTCATTGAACATGCATTTCTGACATGATGAGTATTTTACCACTGTTTAGACATGGCACAGCTGTTGGACAGCCTATTCTCTGAAACTCTGCTACATTAACTGGACCCTTCTAAGAATTGCCAAAGTAGTGGTTTCAAGGTTAGAAGAGGCTCTCTAAGACTCGACAATATAGATCACTTTGAAGAGTTTTTCTTTTCTTGCCAAACCAAATGTGTTTAGAGAAATAAAGACGAGTCACTCTTCACCCTCCCTGATTTATAAAAATAAAAAATATTAAACTTGCCAACTGTCGAAAGGAAACAAGGGTGTGCCTGATCTCTGCAGCGAAAACATGGGCAGAAAAGAATAAGATGCTCCACATTTATCCACCGGCAGAAGCTGTTACTCAGATCATTTCAGAACTACAGAGGAAGAGTGATTAAAAAGGCCAATCCTGGGGCCTCACCAAAGCTTTTGAACTGGAATCAGAATCTCTGGGGTTTGTTGTTGTTGTTGCCTTTTTTTTTTTTAAATAAGCTCACTAAGAGATTCTTAGATACACTGAAATTTGCAAGCCACAGCTTATGATGTTGAAGAGATGAGCAGTCCTGAAACCCTACCGAAGCACCACGTATTTTCCAAGAAACTCTTTTAGACACTTCTGTTCCTCTCCATGTTTGGGAGATGGGGGGATGTTTCAGAGGTAGAGAGGTGGGTTGTCCTGGCCACTTTTCCTCCTCTGAGGGTTTAGCTGACACAGGCTGGGACCACTGTATCCTTCTTGTTTGGCATTTCCATCAGGGAATTAATAAATTCTTGGTAAGGATCAGATTGTGTCCAACTAAGGACTCTGTCCCTCTACAAATCAAGCTGACAGTCCCTGCAGTTGTGCCTCGGATTCTCTTTGAGATACCAATTTCTAAAAAGAGAGTATTCCTCTAAATACCTCATAGAACTTAGAAACTTAGCCCATAAGTGAGAATGAGCAACTTCTGAATTTTCTTCAAACTTCAAAGGCTATTCTTACCAAATACTTTGAGAAGTGCTAAAAATTTTTTAAGTGTAGGTGCAAAGAAGCATTTATATGATATAGTCATTGTATCTTTCCTGACTGGATGTCACAAATGCAATATATAATGGTTGATTCCTGTTACAAGCAGAGGCTTGTCTTGGGTAAATGCTAAATTTCTTACAAAGGCATAAAAAAATCATATGCTGGTTACTCAATGAGTACTTGTTTTCTGGCTTTGTCTTTCTTGAGATCTGGTTTATACAATTCTTCTATCACTTTGAAGAGTTTTTCTTTTCCTGCCAGAAAATTAATTGCCAGAATACTTCTTGTAGGAGATTCACCCACATAGGTGTATACAATACTTAAGTATAATTTAAGCACCTAGACATGTTTATAAACAAGGACTCAAAGTCATGGTTGAGACAGACAAGGAAGAATGTAACAAGTTATTCTTGACCAAATTGTTTAAAATTGTTATCCCAATCTTCTAGCAATTCAAGACCTGTTTGTGTAACTGCTGGAGATGGGTCAGAGATAAAATAAATGTGACCCACAGAGGTAGGCTCTTAGAACATGAGCCAGTTCATGTGGGGTGACTTTGCATTCTTCTCCCTGTGCGATTCCAACACACACCCTCTAAAATGTTCAATCTCATACCAAATCAAAGTGTTCCAAAGTGTTCTTTGATCTGTAGTGAAAACCCAAATAAGATGATAATCATTAACTCGAATAAGTTTCCTGTTTACAAAACCGCGGTGACCATTTGGCAGTGGTAAATAACTCTTTGTCTAGGGTTGAAAACCTCATGGAAAAGCAGGATATATAAATTATAAAGAATGTGAGTGAGGAAGGAGAGGGGTTAAAGAGAGAAAAGAAGATACATGGAGCAACTTGGAGGACACTAAAATGCAGGCTCTGGGACCCAAGGAAGAAATAAGCACAAAACATCTAAAAATAGTGGGACTGTAGGAAATGGTCCTAAAGATATTGTCTAGCATTGTATTCCAAATCCTGCTACTTCAAGCTTAGATCTATAAAAGGCATCTCTTAAAAATGCATCATCTCCTTCCTTGCTATTCAGTAAAGATACTGATTACACATCCTGCTTTACATGCCTTGGTCCTTATGCCAGGATTTCATAATGTCTTACTTTCAAAGGTCAGTCATGTGTTACATTGCTTTCTCTTTGTGAATTTCCACAAATCACGAAATCGAGTCATCAGCAGTTCCCCCTCATCTTTGCAACCAACCATGGAAGTGTGAGGGTACAGCAGATGCAAGACTTGCAAACACATTTTAAATCGTGCATCCCTCCTCTCAATGGAGCTCGCTCTACGTTACTTTTTGCTTAGTGTCTTTCCTTTTATTTCCCACTGCCTTTTGCTTTCCTACAAGAGATGCTATATGATTATTCTTCTGGTCCACTTTCTTAACACTAATCAATGAAAACCTTCTGAATGACCGATGTGTCCTAGATGATTGATAAAATGAGACACAGACTTTGCAAGTAGAGTCCCTCATGAAATATTAAAAAGTACTTAAAATGTGAATGGAAGTATCAATAAAAACAAAACCTTTATGTAGTAACACTTCTGATCAATTTAATTCTTGTTATCTTTCTTATTGCTGGTCCCTTTGTTTTCTCACTCTTCTATCCAGATTATGGTGATTTCCATTGAGCCTAATCATGCAGGCAGCCAACATTCCTTTTCCCAGAGTTGGATTAACAGATGTGACCCTCAGTTGGCCGAGACGTCCATGATCATTGAATGTCTACCATGCCCACAATGCCCCTCTGATGACACTGATAGTCCTTTATACAACCCAGATGCTTTGCACCCCAGAACCCAGAGGTGCTGGCCAGAGCTGTCTTCAGCAGGAATCAGGTCCTGATCGGAAGGCTAGCTGCTAGCACAGGAGGTGGCCAGAAATGCCAACAAGGCCATGCATGACAGTGGGGACTGGCTGAACCTATCACAACCTGGTTCTTAGTGAGACTGAATAGGGGCTCATAGGGAAGGCTAGTTAATAAGCTCTAACAACAAAGTAAGGAGCAGAAACAGAAGGTAGTCCCCAAAATGGAAGGGCACAGGTTTAGGAGAAATGATGCCTGTTGCTGAAGGGATGACAAGGTCACCCAGGTCACTGCAGCTGGGGTGTCCGGAGCGCGGCTGGGAGGCCAGCTGCATCCTGCATAGCTTTCCTGTTCCATGAGGTTTCTGTGCAGCTCCCGAGACACTTCCCTCCTTATTTCTCAATTTAGCTTTAAACTTTATTCAATGAAGGGAAACTGAAGTTCTCTCTGTAATTTGTCCCTAACGAGTCTACAATCAGAGCTCCTTGCTGTGTCTCCTCTCTGTCCTACTTTTTCGTGGTGTAAGAAAACAGTTTCAGCTTGATATAGATTCATGTCTTTCCCCTGGTGTGGAATTATAGTGGTTTTGGTCTTTGACATAAGTAATAAATTCTTTTTCTCTTCCTGTATATATACCCATCTTTTTTTTTAGTATCAAGAACAGTGCTCAGGATCCTTCCCCCCGCCCGCCCCAGTCATTTTTTTGGTATTAAACCTATAGGGACAACTGTGATGTTTCCTGGTAACTGTTATGGGTCATATGACACCATGGGAGACGGAATTGGTTTATCCTTATCAAACTCCCAGCAGTGTTCAAGGTTGACAGCCACTCTGTCTCCTGCCATCAGTAGTATTTTTCTTTTTCTTCTATTTCTAATGACAGCCCTTAGCACCTTCTTTGAAAAGACTCTATTCTTCTCCAGCTCTTCTGTGTCTCCCATTCATTTCTTTTCTCATCTTTCTAGAACCTTTCTATCTACATCATGACAACACCTTGACATCCTGTCACCCATAGGAAGACCATGCCTAGGAAAGTTGAATTCTATAACTGAGCAAAAAATAGAGCCACAAACTATTAGACCAGGAAGAGATCACCTAGTCCAGGCCCCTCAACTTATAAACCTCTATCTAAAAGCTGATATTCAATTTACTTATTGGAAAATTTTGCGCTTTCTTTGGAACAACTTCCGTCCGTGAATTTGTTTTCTACTGCAAATTTTATGAGATCTAAATACAGATCAAGTATTTCTGATGAAAATTTAATGTCTCAATTGAGCTGTGCTGGAAATGTAAAATACACACTGGGTTTTGGAAAGAGTGGAGATAATGAGATATTTCTCATTAACATTTTAAATAATATTTTTCCATTAACAGTTTTTTAAAGATTGATTGCAAGCCGAACTCATAGTCTGGACATATTGGGTTAAATATAAGTATTATTAAAATTAATTCCACCAGTTTCATTTTACTTTTTGAATGGGGCTACTAGAAAATTTTAAATTATACGTGTGGCTCACATTATGTTACTATCGACACTGTGTAGATAGGAAAGTCACTGTACATGCATAAATCTACCTAATCCTAAACGGAAATTTCCTTTCTTTGACAGGTAAATTCACCCCAGTGCTGAGAAATAGAAGAATATTCATCGTGACCAAATTTTAATTTCAATATAGTAAATAAGTTGTGTCTATTTCTCTCTCTCTCTCTCTTTTTTTCCCCTCTCATCAAATCACTGCCATCTTCAATAAGATAGTTTCTGAACACTCCCAAATCAAACCTTAGTTCTTCACATCTGGATCACACTTTTGCTCCTGGTCAATTTTCAGATCAAACCCAATAAACCACTTTACTGAGGAGTTAGTTATACGTAAAAAGCTGTGCGTATCTAATTTATTAATTTAATATTTAATTTAATTTAAACCACAATTCAATGAATTGGAGTGTAAGTATACACCCTAAAACCATCACCATCAAAGCCACAGACAAATCCAATACCTCCTAAGTTTTAATAATTTAATAAGTTTAATTTAATAAAAATTTAACAGAAACTTAATACTTTTAATAGTATCTTAATAATTATTATTTTTGTGTGTGTGGTAAGACCACTTAACAGAAGATTTACCCTTTTAGCAAATTTTAGGTATAACTAAAGGGCTGTTAGCTACAGGTACTATGCTGTACAGATTATAACTCGCATTTTTTTAGCAAGAAAGTATTTTTTATTAAAGTATGTACATGGCTTTTTTAGACATAATGCTATTACACACTTAATAGACTACAGCATAGTGTAAACATAACTTTTATATGCAGTGGAAACCAAAACATTCATTTAGTTGGCTTTATTTCCCTACTTGCTTTATTACAGTGGCCTGAAACCAAACCCACAATCTCTCTGAGGTATGCCTGTAGAGATTTCCAGAACTTATTTATCTTGCATAACTGAAACTTTGTATGCTGGGATGGTTAATTTTATGGGTCAACTTAACTGGGCCAAGGGGTGCCCAGATAAGCTGTTAAAACATTATTTCCAGGTATGTCCGTGTGGTTTTCCGGAAGAGATTAGCATGTAAATTCGTAGACAGAGTAAAGAAGATTGCCCTCACCAATGCAAGTGGGTATCATCCAATCCACTGAGGGCCTGAATAGAACAAAAAGGTGAAGAAAGGGCAAATGTGTTCTCTTTGCTTGAGCTGAGACATCCATTCTCCCCAGCTCTTGCCCTTCAGCGTCCCTGGTTCTAAAGCCTTCAGACTCAGATTGAATTATGTCACTGGCCCTCCTGGCTCTCCAGCTCATAGGTGGCAGATCAGGGCACTTCTTGGCCTCCATAATCACATGAACCAATTCCTATCGTAAATCTCCTCTTGTACCTATCTCTATATATCCTATTGGTTCTGTTTTTCTGGAGAATGCTGACTAACATGCCCTTGACCATCACCTCCCCTCTTGCTCTTCCCTTCAGCCTTTGGAAACCACCATTACCCTTTGCTTCTGAGTGTGACTACTTTTATTTTTATTTATTTTATTTTATTTATTTATTTTAAAATATTTTATTTATTTATTTTTCAGGGAGAGAGAGAGAGAGCGCACGCGCGCGAGGAAGGGCACAAGCAGGGGGAGCGTCAGGCAGAGGGAGGAGCAGGCTCTCTGATGAGGAGGGACTCGATCCCAGGACCCTAGGACCATGACCTGAGCTGAAGGCAGATAGATGCCCAACTGACTGAGCCACCCAGACATCATAAGTGTGACTATTTTAGATCCACATATAAGTGAGATCAAATAGTATTTTTCCTTGTGTGTATCTGTGTATATACTTATTTCACTTAACTTAATGTTCTTCAAGTCCATCCATATGCTCACGAACAGCAAGATATCGATAGAGAGATAGAGAGAGAGAGATAGACAGATAGATAGATAGATAGATAGATAGATAGATAGATAGATAGATAGATAATAGATAGATGGATAGGCCAGATTTTTTATTCTTCAATCAGTAGATGGGCAGTCAGCTTGTTTCCATATCTCAGCCATTATGGATACTGCTTCAGTGGGCAGGGGAGTACAGATCTCTCTTCAAGTTCCTCATTGCATTTTCTTCAGACAAATACCCAGAAGTAGGATTACTGGATGATGCAGTAATACTATTTTGAAATTTGTGAGGAACCTCCATACTGTTTTCCACAATGGCTGCCCAATTTACATTCCCACCAACAATGTATCAGGGTTCCCTTTTCCCCACATCCTCACCAACACTTGTTATTTTGGGTGTTTTGCTTTGTTTTTTCGTAACAGTCATCCCAACAGCGCTAAGGGTGATATCTCATCGTAGTTTAGATGTACATTTCCCTTATGAGTAGCGATTCTGAACAATTTTAATATACCTGTTGTACACTTATATGGCTTCTTTGGAGAACTGTTCGTTCACACTCTTTGCCCATTTTAAAAACTGTCTTGTTGGTTCATTTATGTATTTTTGCTATTGCAAACTCAAAATCTTGAACAAAGATCATTTCTCCCTCAGACTCATACAATTTCTGTCAGGTTCCCATTTGCTGAAACTTTGTAAGATCACCTACATCTAGTCTCATTCCCTATCATCTGGTCTTCCCACAGGATTGTCCTCTTTCATTACCGGGTCTTCCCCATTAATGCAAAACACAAACAAACAACAAAACAGTTTCTACACTCTTACTTTCTGAGATGGCCATAACAGCCTGGAGAACATAAAATAGATGATGTTTAGGAAGGCAGGACCTGATTTTGGAACCACACAAGCTCATGAAGAGGTACCGATGCCCCACTGGCTCCACTGTTACTCGAATCCTTACAACAAATACCAGGTCACAGAAGAGCTAGAGACAAACCCTATCCCCCACCTGCCACTTCATGTCATGAAATGCACCTCTGCCACTGTACTCACTACTTGCTAAGGCCCCTGAGGAAATGACCCTCAGGTTCAGGTTCTGCTGCTGGGGCCAACGTTGTGGGAATTGACAAAGGAAAGAATAGGAGGACAGGATGGAGGGAGCAGACCCTGATTAAGACCTTTGGGGGCCCTAGTGATCTCTCTGTATGATTTCTCTCTGTATGATTCAATATGGAAGTAATGCTAAACTTAAAGAAGTTCAGCAAAATTCTACTTTTTCCCATGAGTGCCTCAAAACTTTATATCATATATATATATATATGACATATATGACATATATGACATATATATATTGTGTGTATATATTTATAAAATTATTTTAAAATAAGTTTGTCTTAGTCTGTTCAGGCTGCTATAATAAAACTACCAGAGATTGTGTGACTTATAAACAATGGATGTTTAGTCCTCACAGTTCCAGAAGCTGAAGCCCAAGACTAGGACACCAACATTGTCGGGTTCTGGTAAGGGCCTTCTTCTGGGCTGATGACTTCTTGATGTAATCTTTAGGGGGTAAGAGGTGAGTTAGCCCTCTGGGGTGTCTTTTATAAGGAGACTAATCAATTGTAAGGGCTCTGCCCTCATTACCTAATTAACTCCCAAAGGCCCCACCTCCTAACTCCATGGCCTTGTGCATTAGGATTTCAGTAAGTTAACTTGACCGGAATGGTACAAATATTCAGACCCTGGCAAAGATTTCAGTGTTTCTGCTTTGTCTATACCCTCAGGAAATGTGTGGTCTGTCCAGTGAGCAACCCAGTGAGTGTGTGAGGGGGCCGTTCTCTAGTTGCCTGGACAGAAAGATGTGTGCCTTCTATACTGGAATTCATTTTCCAGGAGAAATAAGGTTGTGAGTGGTGATAAGTTTCAGTGGTTCAGCCATATAATGGAGTAAATAGATTCTCTAAGGATAGCCTAAGAATCTAATCATTTTTTATGTTAACATCACTGTTACAGGTTACTTGGTTTGAAGTTTTAATAAGTCAAATAAAATAACCTTTAAAAAGTAAATGTAACAGATACGTAAGCTTGTACTCTACACAGATGTTGATCTTGGCTCCTTCCAAATGATCAAAAGTAGACACCAATTCAATCTGCTTTTATCATCTATGTTTCTTTGGCACTACAAGTTCGACGAGCCCCAGAAATGCATTTGTTAAAGAACCAGGGCTGAACGTAATTAGACCACAGCTGTTCCATCCAGCGACTGGACACAGTTCAGTGGAAATACTCTGCAGTCATGATCTGCCCCTTTGCAACTGCAATCATTTGAGGGTTAAGAATGATGCTCATTTACAATGCTAATACCATCTGCGGGTTAAGAACAATGCTAATAAAGTCTTTACCCAACTAACACAGATATTTAAATGCTGCAGCAAGATCAGTGCTAAGTCTCCCTTCCTCTTTTTTTTTTTTTTTTTTTAGTCTCCCTTCCTCTTTTTTTTTTTTTTTTAAATCCTTGTGCTCTTTTGTGTGTGGGGCCACTTGGGTGACTCAGTAGGTTAAGCATCTGCCTTCGGCTCAGGTCATGACCTTGGGGTCCTGGGATTGAGCTCCACATTGGGCTCCCTGCTCAGGAGGGAGTCTGCTTCTCCCTCTCCCTCTGTCTCTCCCTGTTTCTCTGCTCTGTCTCCCTGTCAAATAAATAAATAAATAAATAAATAAATAAATAAATAAATAAATAAAATCTCAAAAAAAAAATCCTCATGCTCTGGGAAAAAGAGTCATTTCCATTCTTGTCTACTATACATCTAAAGCTCATTTTTTACTGAGGTATTTGTGGTTTTAAAAATAAGCCAAAATTCCATACCTAAAGGTTTAACATCCCCTCAAAGGCATCCAGCAGTTCTCAGAGTGGCTGCCACCAAGTCACAGAAGTACCTGGAGACTACACAGATCACAGAGGTGTGAGCACAGAGTCATTCCTGCCAGACCTCAGAGGATACCAGATGCCTCCCCCAAGCCAAGTCCTCCAGCTAGAACACACTCCAGTGGAGATACGGAACAACCTTTTCCCACTAAATCACTGGGGGCTCAAGTCCACAGCCAAGGCAGAGAACCATTTCATTTGAATGTGAGAATCTGTACGGGAGTAGTCTTTTCTCTCTCTGAAAATCCACCCTCTGTGTAATTCTGCACCAAACAGGCAGGATCATTCTTCAACACTACGGAAAACTCTGCTTTGAATAGGATATTCTCTGACACAGAAATCATTCCCCCGGGTCCAAGGGGCTGTCTTTTACCAGCTCCATTGCTCTACCTTGTCCACAGACTTCTGTCCACTTACAGTGTGAGGAGGCAAGCATTCTACCCATTTGTGCATTGGAACCTTTTGTTCCCATTACTGCAGGGACCCTCAGGAGACCCTTAAACAAGAACTTAATTTCTAACTACATAACTATTTCTGTCACCAAATTTTACATGCTGGCACATGTGGTTACATGTGACCACATGAAAAGATTAGTATGGATGACTAGACAAAATTTTATGATCCCCTTAATACTACAAAATAAAGATGCCTAAGTCAGAAAGCCCAGGATGAAGGGAGAACAATTTTTTTTTCCTGAAAAATTGTGGACATTGCTCTCAAATATGCTGTAACCTATATTATAAAGTCAACTAAAATTCTAGAATGCCTTTTAAATTATTTATTGAAATAACTTAATAGTAAAATGAGTTTTTCTCATAAACATCCTGATACCTATGCATACTCCAATATTTGTTTTATTTTTTAAATTACCATACACTAAAACTGACTTTGGGGTCAGTATGTGACACACACAAGTATGTGTGTGTTCTATAAATTTAAACTCATGGATACCATATCTGGCCTCAAAATTCTCTCCTGCTATCCAGCTGTAGTCCTCTAATCACTAACCACTGATCTTCTGTCACTATGTTTTTGTCACTATTCTTTTGGAAAATGTCCTACAAATGGAATCATATAGTAGGTGAACTCTTTCAGCTGGCTTCTTTCAATTATCATAACTATTTTACGATTCACATGAGTTGCTGCCTGTATTAAAACTTCATTCCACATTATTATGGAAGACTAGTCCCCGTCTGTATTTATCAGCTTGTTTAACCATTTACCCTTCGAAGAAACACTGTGTTCTTACCAGGTTTTGGAAATTATGAATAAAGCATCTACAAATATTTGTACAGTAGTTTTTGTATGCACACAACTTTTCATTTCTCTAGGATAAACACCTAGAAGTGGAATTGCTGGGTCATATTGTACGTGTATTTTTAACCTCCTAAGAAAATGCCAAGCTGCTTTCCAGGCTGTATCATTCTGCATTCCCACCAGCAGTAAGAGTTTCACTTGCCCTACATTCTCACCAGCACTTGGTATTGTCAGTCTTTTAAATTTTATCCATCCTAATAGATCCCTATAGCATCTTATCATGGTTTAATTTGCATTTTCTTTTTCTCTTTTTTTTTTTTTTAGATTTTATTTATTCATTTGACACACAGAGAGAGATTATAAGTAGGCAGAGAGGCAGGCAGAGAGAGGAGAGAGGAGGAAGCAGGTTCCCTGTTGAGCAGAGAGCCCGATGTGGTCCTCGATCCCAGGACCCTGGGATCATGACCTGAGCCGAAGGCAGCAGCTTTAATCCACTGAGCCACCCAGGCGCCCTAATTTGCATTTTCTTAATGACTTATGATGTCAAACATCTTTTCACGTGCTTACTTGTCACCCATATATGCTTTCTGATGCTTGTTTTTAAATGTTTGCTTTTTTATTGTTGAGTTTTAAGTGATTTTTATTCATTCTGGATACAAGTCTTCTGTCAACTACATGATTTGCAAATATTTTCTTCCAGTCTGAAGTCTGCCTTTTTATTCTCCCAAGTGTTTTGTTTTTGTTTTTTCAAAGCAAAAGTTTTAATTTTTGATAAAGTCCAATTTTTAATAGTGGTTATTGTTAGATTTTTTCCCTTAAATTCTATTTTTCAGTTTGCATTAAAAATATATTACTTTTATATTTGAAGTTGTATTATTTAAAATAGGATGAAGGTCTTTGCAATTAAAAAATTCCCAATAGAATTCATTTGTGCATTTGAAAGAACTGCTGAATATGACCTCACATGTCTACTTAAACCCTTGTTTTTTAAGATCATGAGCAGAAAAGGAGTGTTTTTAATAAGATGTCATAACATCAGTTTAATAAGGGAATAAACAGATAATTAAATCTTAATTCTTCATAGTTATTAGGATGAATAGGATATTTTTGATGCTGAAACCTTCCAGATACAACATACTGTCTTCACTGTTTTCAAGTTCAGGCTTGGCCCATCCCGGTAGAGTTATAAATGACTTATGATACTTTCTGTAATAATATGATTTTACTCTGTGTTTTAAAACTACATGCTTAAAAGATGAACTCAGCTCATAACAATTTAAAACAAAGTCTGGGCAAAAAGTTTTGGCTCCCGGCCCACCTTCGTGACGCTCGACATCTCAAGAAAAGCACGTTTGCTCAAATGTGTAGGCTTTCAAAAAAGGTGTAAGGGGAGCTGAAGATAAATGCTATTTGCAAAGTGTCATTTTCTATTGTGAATCACTGCTGGGAGAGAGCTCTGCTGAGGGTCTAGGGATGCTCTGCTACAAGTCCGGGCTTCTGTAGTCATTGGGTCTCAGCAGGATTCAGTCTCAACCCACCTGGCAGAGAGCTATGATCCCGCCGACAGCAGTGAAGGTGAACTTGAATCTCTGTAATCTTCAAGCTTCAACGTAGCCTCCAATACGATGGTGGTGGCAATATTTTTACTTTTGTAGAGGGATTAACGTCAATGCTCTCTCAAATCTGATTCTACGCCATGCATTTTAAAAACGAATATGGTGGAATTTACATATTCAATGAGTGCTGTCCCCTTCAAACTAGTGACCTTCTTTTAATGGTGCTGTCATCACTCAAGCCACTGCTGATACTCCACTTTGGGATCCTGACACCAGAGTTTATGGCATATTGAAAAACGTCTTCTCAATGGTGGCCAATGATCTGACCTGTAGGACAGGTCTAATGTTTTCACAAGCCTTTGAAAAGTGAATAATATGGATAATTCAGCCTCACTTCTGGGCTAATGTCAAGAGCCAGCCAGTGTCTCCTTCTTACAGTATAGAGTATAGTGCTCAGCCAATGTTGCTGGAAGAACCAGGCTCACCATGTATCGTCATTGGGGGTGGTGGTTTTCTTTGTAAATAATAACTCGAGATTCTAAATTAAGGAGGATGTGGCCTTTGTATCATCATAAACTCATGAAAAAGGCTATATAGAAAATACATACAAATCATAAAAATATTTTCAGCAATAGAAGGATCGTAAAGTATGCATTTACAGCCTTCCAAGGTGACTGACTATTCACTTGACTCTGTTCTGGACTATCTGTTTGCTTTCCTTTTTAAAGCAGCCTGCATATTTTATAGTTACAGTGGGGTTGTGTAAGAGTACTGTGGCCTACAAAAGACAAATATTGGATAAATGAATGTTCATAGAAAGAAGACTTGACTTCAGAAAATGAAGACCCAGATTTTTAAAATTCTATAACTCTGAACAGAAGTTTAAAAATCTACTCCAGTCCCCTCCCTGCCTTGTTTACAAATAGAGGCTTTCTGGACATAATTTATCCATTTATTGGTGACTCAGAATTATCTCTGCAGGCATCCATTACCCATTATGTTTGCAGATTCCAGAAACCATAGCACAACACAGGTAGGCCCCAGAGCATATGGAGATACATACATTCTTTGCCTCTACACTAACTGGATCCACACTGCTCTAAAAATAACAATTGCTTTTTAAAAAATATCTCCTTATAGTGGGCTCTCACCTCTTTGTTTCTGTGAACAGCTCACACTTTAATCCTTCCTCGATGTGCATCTTGGGTTGTCTGGGAAGAGTCACTACAATGTCAGATGTATTAAAATCATGTCCATGTAAGTGGATAGTCCTGATGAATCGGCTGCCGTGGGGTATATAAACTGTCTCGCATTTTTAGCAAGCAGCCCATAATAATGTCAACACTGACTACTGCCCAAGGACCATTTTTATTTACTCTTCTATTTTGGCTGGATTTTGGGTGGACCAAGTTTCAGACCACAGACTATGGGTAAGTAAAGTGTCACCCTGAGTCCATTTGATAGACGGAGAAACCAAGGCCCAGAGAGCCTTGCAGTAGGGTCATGCCTAGAGCTTCTGTGTCCTGACTCATACCGTTCCTGCCTCCAGGCCTTGTAGCATGCCGGGTTTGCTCCCTGGGCTGCCCCACTTGCTCACCTTGGCCTCTACACAGCTGCATGGCACACAACAACTCGGGTCTCTCCCATCTCCCAGCCTCATCCTCCTTAAAGGCCTGTAAGTGCCTCAGAATAATGTTCCAATTCCTTGGCTTACACATCTCCCCTCTCTCCACTTTACCCATGTCTCCCACACCACCTCCTAGACACTAAGGATCTGGGACCTGTAAACTCAGGCCCACTCAGTCCCCTAGCCAATCCCACCCAAGGCCAACAGACTCAGAATTGCCATAGGGTGGATGTTTCTTGCCCTAAGCTCGATACTGAGGGGATCTGAGATCCCCCAACCTATAGCCTCTCATTACTCCCACTGATGGCTTGGTCCATGAAAAAGCATCAACTGTGACTTCTGAATTTTTTTCTCTAGTTCCCTCACTGAGGCAGGAACCATCACATGAATTGCAATCTGCTTATCAAGAATCTCTACCTTTTCCCCTTAAAGGAAAGGGAAAGGAGCTAGCTTTTCTTGGTTCCTATAAATGTGCCAGGCACCCTACTGAACAATCTGTGTGGGTTGTATTATTGTATATTGTTCTTATTCCTTCATAGATGGGGAAACCAAGGCTTAGGGAAGACAAATTATTTGTCAGAGGCCACAGAACTGGTATGTTGGAGCTTCCTGTCTGAAAAGCAGCTTTTCCTATATACATAGACTGCACTCCCTACTCTAAGATGAAATGACTACCCTCAAGTACAACTTACTGAATTTACCATTCCCGCTGCCTACAGTTCCTTGTTTTCACACCATATTTATCACATCAGTACCCCCTTGGACATCAGCCTCGCCCATCTAGGTAAAAATTAATACTCCATACTTTGCTGGACACTGTACGGTAGACATTTGGCTATTTCCCATGAAGGTCAGCCTAACTATGAGAATTTGCCTTTTGCCTTGGTCGCCTGCCTCATCCTTAATGCCTTGCCTCTTCTGCAGACTCCCTGTAGAGGTTTCAAGCATGCCTTATGTCTTTCACTCAAGCTGGAAGCCAACACTTTCTACCATATTTTCCATTATTGCCCCATGCTTGGCTTCAACCAAATGGAACGAATTGCTATTTTATATGCATCTGCTGTGTTTTCTTCTGTCTCCATGCCTTTTTTTCATACCTTTTTAAAGAGCAGTTTTAAGGTTTACAACAAAATTCAGAGAGGTACGGAGATTTACACACACACACACACACACACACACACACACACACACACCATCCCCCATTATCAACGTCACTCAACAGGATGGCTTTTTTTTTTTTAACCAAGGATGAACCTACATTGACTCATTCCTTGCTTTTTTATGTTGTTTGCTCTGCTAGAAATGCCTTTAACAAAGGACCATGAGCCGCCTATCCTCCCTGGCCCTTCCCCAATCTCCACTTCCAGTCCAGCTAGAAGCAAGCACTTTTTATTTAACCTCCCAGAGCACCTTATTTGTATTTCTCCTGGGGCAATCCACCAGAATTCAAAAATAAATGGCACATTGAACAAATCAGCTCTGTCAGCTGCAGTCATAAAAGAACATTCTTTTTGCCTGTCAATGTCTCTCTAAGCTTGAATAACAGGATTAGCTCTTCCCTGCCACTGACAAAAATTCTGAAAACTCCACCAGAACTATGACTTTTCTGATCAGTCCCAGTGAAGAAAACGTTCTATGTTCTCTGCAGATTACAAAACACAGTCTCAATTCAGAAATGAGACTGCCCAGCCCACTATTCATCAGCACTTGAACCATCACTCAAAGCTAAACCTTCTTCACCACGTCCCGGTCAATCCTGGCCTCAACAGGCAAGAGTGTACTCGGTATCCTCTGCTTTCTCATTCCCAACCTCCTTCACTCACTGACTGCTCTTTCTGACCAACCTCCACCATCATAGTTGAAGTAAGGAAGAGAGATCAGAGAGACAGGAAGATCTATTTGACTCATAGAATCATAAGGAAGCTTCTATTTAAATATTTAATATTTAAAGCTAATATTTTTTTAAAAAGATTTTATTTATTAATTTGAGAGAGAGAGAGAGAGAGAGAGCATGAACAGGAGGAAGGGCAGAGGGAGAGGGACAAGTAGACTCTTTCCTGAGTGGGGAGCCCAACTCTGCACAGTCTCAGGACCCTGAGATCATGATCTGAGCTGAAGTCAGACATTTAACTAAGTCACCCCTTTAAGTCGCCCCTAAAGCTAATATTTAGAGCTAACTCTTTCTAAGACCACTTTTATGGGTTCTTCATAAAGGACTCTGTGTTCTTCTGACTTGATGACTTGGGCAGTGTGGTTCTAGCTCAGCTGGTGACATCCTCCTCAGCCCCTGGACATTAGCGATCCATCTCCAGCCTCTCTGCTGAGGACCCATCTGAGCGGCCATACTGGACAGAATCTAAGTAGTCCCCAGTGCATCCTTTGGTTGAACAAACTCGAGAGGCAGGATGACTTCAACTGCACAACAACTTCCCTTTGCTCCTGCCATCAGAATAGGCAGGCAGTATCCTCTTCCAAGGTTCTTGGACTGCAGAGAGACATCAGTCTACTGTATCCCCTCTCCCAACCTCAGGTGACAGGTGTCAAGTTCTCCAAAAGATCCTGTTTAAGTCAGTCATACTGAAATTTAGATGAGATAGCAGATGGTCCACAGCCCTCATCCTTAGAGATACAGGTAGAAAACACAGGATGATTAAAAAAATTTTTTTAATTTAATTTTTTAAAATAGAAATCCTCCTCATGAAATTTTCTTTCAACTTTCACTCTCAGGGACCTTCCCTATCCTCTTTGTAGCTGTGAAAGTTTAGATCATAGAACCCTTTCTTGATTTTCCTTTGAAAATCTGCACCTTGATCTGCTACCCCACTTTGAAATTTCCTATTAGGAGGGGCTTCAGTAGAAACTTCTGGTTTAATGTCCCTTTATACAAGCTAAAACATAGCTAGTTATATAGACAGTCTACTCTTTTAGGAGACTGAATACTGACTGAGGGCAGAGACAATCTCCAATTCATCTTATTTCTCTCACAGCATCTAAAATTGAACACTGTCTTTAATAGGCAGCATAAAACTATAGCTTTCTGGGGCGCCTGGGTGGCTCAGTGGATTAAACCTCTGCCTTCGGCTCAGGTCATGATCTCAGGGTCCTGGGAATGAGCCCCGCATCTGGTTCTCTGCTCGGCAGGGAGCCTGCTTCCTCCTCTCTCCCTGCCTGCCTCTCTGCCTACTGTGATCTTTTTCTGTGTGTCAAATAAATAAATAAAATCTTAAAAAAAAAAAAAGCTATAGCTTTCCGGAATGGACATGCTGGCCCTACATTTTCTTATAGCTGCTCGCACCCAGGACCAACCCTGAGGCTATTTGCACACACCCTGTCAAGTAACCCCAGTTCATAACTGCTGAAGATGCGACAGGCTGCTCTATGGTCCTCAAATCCTATTCTATCTCCTCTTGACATCCACCTATGCTTCAACTCCCCTGAGAAAGTGCCAAAAACGTATTTTTTCTTGGTTCCTTTCTGTGACAGTTCACATGCCCCAACCTGATATATAAGTCTCACTGCTTTCTAGGTTAAGTGACTTTATTTTTAGTTAAGAGAAATACAGAGCACATCTTTCTCTCTTCCATGATTTTCTCAGGAAGAATGGGCTTATAGGCTTAGAATTCATTTTTTTTAAAGATTTTATTTATTCATTTGACACAGAGAGAGAGATCACAAGTAGGCAGAGAGGCAGGCAGAGAGAGAGGAGAGAGGAGGAAGCAGGCTCCCTGCCGAGCAGAGAGCCCGATGTGGGCCTCGATCCCAGGACCCTGGGATCATGACCTGAGCCGAAGGCAGCGGCTTTAACCCACTGAGCCACCCAGGCGCCCTTAGAATTCATTTTTAATTAAAAAGTTGTTACTGAGTATGAAGGTGTGGAATGGGCATAATTATGGAATTCTAACCTAGGGACTTGGCCTCTTTTCTGAAGGGCTGCAGTTCAGGATGTGGTAGGTTGTATTTCTGGAGTAGGATAAAGACAAATTCATTCAACCATGCAAATTAAATTACAAGACTTGGAATCATTATTTCTGTGAAAAATGTGATCTCCATACTGTGTTAGTTCTGACATTCTTTTCAGATTTTCACCATAACAGTTCTACTTGGCCTTTAAATAACACAGGATCAGTAAAATGTCTCTGGCAGAAGATAGGATGTATTAAGCTCCAAGGTTGAATTTGAACATCTTTGCTTCAATGTTCTAAAATTAAAAATAACTCAAAGGAAACACCATGTAATCAAAGAACAAGGTAACTATTATTGATAAATGTAAAATCTTAAGTCTATAGAGCTTAAATCAGTCTCCAAATCCACTTTGGATCTCGCAATGTACTCCTATTTTTAATAAAATATAAGAAAGGTGATGGCACATCTCCCGCTATTATCTGTTTCAATATTCAATAACACTGAATGATAATAATTCTTTATGTTTTACCTAAATCATTCATGTAGTAACCTCTCATTTCTCATTTCTCCATGAGGAAGAACTGTTGTCACTGCCTTAACATTGTTGAAAAACTTAAACTTTTGTTAAAGTTTGTGACCTCCAATTGCTGCACTGAGTTCATAATGGCCTTTAGATTCTTAAAGTAACCCTAAAATAGCTAGAGATTTTATAGAAAAATTGCTGGAAAAGTTAATGAAAGTGATTAATCACATGGTGTTTAAAATACAGTCCAATGACAGTACATCTAATATTTATTGAGAACTTACTATATGCCAGTCACTAGGTGCATAAAAAGGTAATTTCAACAGATATTGTTCTGATTTTTATAAGCAGCTGGGTGATTTATCTGTTTTGGGTGGTTCTTGGATACCTATTTCTGTACAATTTTTGATTTTTTAAGTAAAATGCAGGGATTCCATGGTATTCTGCTAACTCTATGTTCTAGTTATCTATTTGCTAGAAGTTCATTTTACATAGAGAGTTGGATACCACCACCATCATTAATTGCTGTGAAATCAGTTGTGTAAATTAAGGGTTCATGGGTTCACACATGATGCTACAGGACCTGAAACCTGGTAATTGACTTAAAATAGCCTATAATCTGGTATCCAGCAAGATAATGAAACATAGCCTTCCTACTGCATTCCAATTACCCATGCTTTTATACAGGAAATAACCACTTAAGTTTTATCATGTCTTTGAAGCCAGTAACACTTCAAATAACCAATATTTTCAATCAAGGAAGTTTTTGTTGTGAGGTTGAGTTGTAACTTACATACTGAAGGTGGAAGCAATGTGAAGAGACACAATTTTTTGTGTGAGAGGAGGAGGCAGGCGGAGTCAAAGGTAACGTGAGACAGGGTATATGGGCAGAGACTCACGAGGTCTGTGATCATGAATCTGGACCTGATTAAGAGCAACGGTGAGCCAACTGAATGCCACAAAAGGGGAAACAAAGAAGAGCTCTGTGAAAACCTGAGGACTGAATGGCCAATGTGGACAGGATGAAAGGACCTTCAAGCCAATTTTCCAAGAATGTGTAAATGGAGTTATAAAGTAAATGAGATGGATATGCAGAAATGATAGAATATGGATATATATATGACAAGAAATAGTAGAGTCATATGGTAGAGAGATAGCTGTTTAAAATAAAAATCAACAATAAAAGTGGCAAGAATATAACAGTTTTAAAATTAAGAATTAATTTTTGCATACTTCAAAGACTTCAAAGTATTTTTATCGAATATGCCTTCAAAGTCATTTATGCCACTTAGAACTATGAAGTCTATAATATACCAAAGGCCAAACAAGACCTTCGAGTGTCCTTTCGAACATTAGTGCTAAGGTCTTAGGAAAGGAGCATGAGCCCCTCCCTGATCCCAGCAACTTCCTGATTTTTAATGACCTAATTTGTTTGACATTCCCAGCCAAATATAGCAGATAATAGGTAATGGCTATGATTTCTTTGTCCTGCTTCTCCTCTAATCCGCTTATTCCTCCATTACACTGTAGGCAAGGCACATAATTGAAATTTTAAATTAAAAAGAAATAACAGAAATCCTAAGGCAGAACCATCTGCATCAAGATTTTCTGTACATTTCTCACCGGCTCACTCACTATGGCCCACCTCCAGCACTGACTTCATCCCACATCATCTCGGGAAGAATGAGATTGCTTCTCTACACAAAGACAGGGGAGATTACTTGGAGAAACAGCCTCAGAGACACTTTAGGTAAAGCAGGGTTAATTCGGAAAATCCTGAAGAGAGGGATGTCGCCTTTAATGACCAGGGCCAGGAAGGACCTTGGCTACGATAGCTCCGGTAATAACACTAAATGTGCAGTTTAATTTGGCCAAGGATTATTACTGCAGTTTATGAAACTCTTAGTGACTGTTTTATCTCAAGCCTTTGGCCCTAGCTCCTCCTGGTTCAAGCTTGATAAGCCCGGGGCTTGAGCTCATCTTAATGGGTGGTGGAAGACGGGGCTCCATTTCTCCTGGGACTTCATGCTCATTAGTCACAGCCACCAATTAAAAGCTTTGTGAGAAAACTGGAGGAATGTGGTACAGGACATGTAGAGGCCCAGAAGCCCCTTCCACATATATCATGGATGAATAAGTCTCTATGGCATGCCAAACCACGTATCAGTAGATCGCATGCATCAGCAGACAGGATCAACAAAAGCAATACAAAACTTTCGAGGTCAGCACTTTCTGGAGCCAGCCCTTCGTGTTCCGACTGATAAGGCTTTAAACATTTTCATTAGCCCTGCTGATTCCAGTCATTTTAAATGACAAACATATTCTAATTATTTTTAAAGGCAAGTTACATAATCTAGAAGGCACCCCACGCGCTATAGTTTTCTAGAAATGACTATTGACCCTCATTTCTGTCTTCTGTGACTATGAGGGGTCAAGTTGAGGTTAATGTTCTGGCCAACCACTTGGGATCTAGAAGAACAACTGTTTTGGTAGGGATTACTGCCATTGTAAACCACTGACAAGGGTTTGGAACGGTATTTCTTAATTAAGAAAATAAAAAGACTCAGCGTCTGTGCTCTGATTGTGCAGCTAACAACGGACTCCACCTCAATCCAAACACAGAATAAAATTCAGCAAAGAGATAGATTTATTTTTGTAGGAATTTGTTTTAGATGTTTAATCTAAAATAATATGGTGAGGCTTCAGAAATAACTCTGGGTATCGAGTATTGAAATAATATTTGCTGTATTTTTAAATGAAGCCTTTGTTTTAATTCCAACTGTGTCTTATTACTAACTTGTTGCTTCCAAAGAGAATTTTGGGACAAAATATCTCAAAATTATAGCATGTTCAGTGGAAGTAATAAAAACTTCCCACAGTGTGTATTTCAAAATTTGTCATGTTTAGATAACATTCAATAACCAACATTCTCTTTAATCAACTCATTTGTTTGGAAGTGTAGTCTCTGACATGTCATAAAAAGTATATGTGGACAAATAAGATCAAGAAATATTAACAACAAAAAATTTTGAATATGATCCATTTCATATGGTGCAGTGGTATGTGGTAGGGAGAACCAGGGAGTGTCCTGAGAAGACCGCACACCTTTGATACCCGAGATTTGCTTATAAAGTTGCAAACAGGCTATGTGATTTGTTGGGAAAATGTCTCAAGGTAGTAGAAAAATCACAGAATTCTAGAGCTAGAAAGGGCTTTAGGCTTCTCAGTAGAACCTTTTAGAAAATATGACCTCCCAGTGTCTCAATAAGGAAAAGCCAAAGACATTTGTACTATTTCAGAAAATATTACTTGTCCCTCTATAGAACAGTCCCTGAAAATTTTCTCAAAGTAGGATATAGCCCCTCCTCACCACCAGTCCATTATGCTCAACACACCAAGCTGTGGCTGAGTTTATGGTAGAAGTTCAAAGGAATGCAATTCCTTAGCAGTTATATAGCAAAATATTCAGGATTACATTAGTTTAATAATTTTTGAGCTGATATTTGGACAGTCTGTCTGCATTCCTACAGAAGCCAGCAAGAACACTGTGCATCAAGAACAGGATTTGTGAGATTCTTAGTCTTTTTTTAAAAGATTTTATTTTTAAGTAATCTACACCCAATGTGGAGTCTGAACCCACAACCCCAATATCAAGAGTTGCATACTCCACCAAACAACGCCAGCCAAATGCCCCCTTAGACTTTTTTTTATATCAAAGACCAAAGTAAGACTTCTTGTTCTAAAACTTTTCTCAAGAAAACGTGACCACTTTGCCACTACAAATGCTTAGAAGTAACAGATAAAAAGACATCATTCTTTCAAATCCATTACTGAGCTTGCAAAAAAAGAAGAGAGAGCGAGAGAAAGCAACAGTGAAAGAGAAAGAGAGAGATTTAAAAAGCAATGTGGTAAGGACACAAATAGAGTCCAATTTGCATTAAGGGGGCTTGCAAATCTTAGTAACCTAGAAACTTAGGTTTAATTTCCTATGTAGGAGCAAATGGACACAGTAATGATGCCTGTCTGTCTCTATCAAGATGCCTAGTAAAGGGAAAAGAGAGCATCTACTCAGAATTCTAATGAGGGCTATGTGTATGGTCCAGGAAAACCCGAGTCAAGAAATTAGCCTAAGGACACATTATAGGACATTAAGCAAACACAAATGCAAAATGTCTCTGAAGGGTTGGCTTATATCCATTCTAGTTACATATTTTTATAGCGTTCCCTGTTGATGATGAACTCATAATCCTAAATTACAAATCACATAAAGAAACCAACCACTAGTGGAATCACATCATAGACATAACAAATAAAAGACTTTGAATCCTAAGAAATTTGAATGAATGAATAATGTAACAGACTTTTAAATTTTTTAAAATGATTTTATTTTTAAGTACTCTACATGCAGTGTAGGGTTTGAACCCACAACCACTAGATCAAGAGTTGCATGCTCTACAAACTGAGTCAGCCAGGCACCACTAAACTGTTTTAAATTACTAATACAAAAGGGAATACAAGCTGTATGAAAAGGAAAACACAGTATCAAAATGATCATAGACCACCTAGAAACAAAAACTATAGAAACTGAATGAAAAAAACTCAATGCACAGGGAAAGTAGCTGTTTAGACACAGGTGAAGACATAAACAATGATCTGAAAGACAGATTTAAGGAAACAATTCAGAATGGAGCACTGTGAGGTAAAGGGATAAATATAAAGTTAAGAGACAACATAACATAATAAAAAAAAACTCAGTATGTCTAATATAAATTTCAGCAGAAGAACAGAATTATGAAAGCATCAATACCCAAACATATATGCCTGTATATGTCCTAGAACTGATAAAATATGTGATTTTTATGGATTAAGGCAAAATCCAGATAAATAAAAGACAAATCCATGATGAGATACATTGTGGTAAAAGCAACCAGAGAGTAAAGACAAATTACCTATTAAGGGATAACAATTAGACAATAGTAGACTTCTCAAAAGCAAAGATAAGTAACAGACAGCAACGGACTATTTTTAATGGAATGAATGAAAAAAAAATGCCAATCTAGAATAATATACCCACCTAAATTATTGTGTGACTGTCAAGGATATTTGCCAATTACTGACAGAGAGATCCCAGAAAACCAAAAATTGTTTCTTGAAAGAAACCAACCAACAAAGAGACAAAATTTGTGCAAGATAAACTTAAAAGAGAGAAAGGGAAATGACTATATTAGTACAAAGAAAAAGAGACAAAACTACAGCAAGGTAGAGATTTTTTTTAGCAGAGAATTGCCAAGAACCATTTTTTATGTCAGTGCACTTAAAAATCGAGTCAAAATGGTCAATTCACTGTTAATGTAACTTACGTTTACTCAGAAAGGAAGAGAAAACCTGACTTGACCAAATTAATGAGTGAAACTGCACCACTAGTGAAAACTGTTCACACAGACATGCACACACACACACACACACACACACAACCAGACCCAGGATTTCTTGAGAAAAGTTTTATCAACTTTCAAAGTAAAAATCGTTCTAATCTGGTATCAACTTTTCCATAGAAATTTTAGAGAGAGAGACAGTGTGGAATGAGGGACAGAGGGAGAGGGAGAAGGAATCTTAAGTAGGCTCGAGGCCCCGTGTGGAGCTAGAAGCAGGGCTTGATCTCAAGACCCTGAGATCATGACCTGATGGAAATCAAGAGTTGGACATTTGACTGACTGAGCCACCCAGGTGCTCTGAAAGTAAGCTTTAAGTAAATGGAGAGCTAGATCATATCCATAAATAGGGAGAGTTAATATTTAGATATAGAAATAATCCCCAAATAATCTAGCTTTTATTTTTTTAATTTTTATTTATTTTTTCATCCCCAAATAATCTATAAATTCAATGGAATTATAACTCAAATCTCAACTACTGTTTTTAATGAAACCCTGAAATAGTGATTCTTAGATTCATATGGTATAGTAAATATCTAAGAACAGGCAAGATACGCTTGAACAAAAATAGTAAAAAAGGGTTCATTTATTACAAGGCTATTAAAACTGTGGTATTGGTACAGGGGTAGATTGGAAAACAGACATATGGAGGCTCAATAGCATTAAATGTGACTGAGAGGGCGCCTGGGTGGCTCAGTGGGTTAAAGCCGCTGCCTTCGGCTCAGGTCATGATCCCAGAGTCCTGGGATCGAGGCCCACATCAGGCTCTCTGCTCAGCAGGGAGCCTGCTTCCTCCTCTCTCCTCTCTCTCTGCCTGCCTCACTGCCTATTTGTGATCTCTCTCTCTGTGTCAAATGAATAAATAAAATCTTTAAAAAAAAATAAAAAAATAAATGTGACTGAGAAAAGATGGACTAATCAATAAATTGTATTGGGACAACTGCTTATTCATACAAAAAAAAAAGAAAATTTGATCAGTACATCACACCATACAGAAATATAAATCCTATGTAGTTTAAAGATCTCATACAGAAAAAGTATTACTGTAAAACTTTTTGAGGAAAAGACCAAAAAATAGTCTTATTAAGTCATGTGGGAAAATGTTTCTTAAGATTCCCCAACATACAAACTGCAAAGGAAAATACTGACAGATTTAACCAACATTAAAAATTTTAAACTTCTATGTAATAAATGATACTATGGGTAACAGAAAAGATAAGTTATTGCCTGGGGTAGATATTTGCAAATCATATAGGCCCTCTCCCAATTACTGTCCAGAATATGTGTGTGTGTGTATACACACACACACACACACACACACACACACACACACACACACACATAAAGTGCCTATAAATCAACAATAAGAGACAACTGAAGAGAAAACGCAAGTAAAATATATTACAATTTTCAATGGAAGGTGCTAGAATACTCAGTGACATTATACAGATATACTCAGCTTCACCCATAATTAGAAAGTCCTTCTATCCAAGATATGAGCAAAAATAGAATATCTGATAATACCAACCATTGGGAAAGATGTAGTGAAGCAGAAATGCCAAATCAATGGTTCTTAACCCTTGTTGTGCATTACAATTCATCCGGGGTACTTTCAAACAAATAGCATTCTTGGGTCCCATCCTCGAAATTTCTGATTTAATTGGTCTAGGGTGGGACTTAGGCATTAATAATTTGAAAAATGGATTCTTTTGTCAGCCAGAGTTTAGAACTACTGCTCAACATGATGGATGGCTGAACAAACCAGTCCCGTTTGGAGGGCAATTCAGCAATACCTAGTACAGATGTGCATCCCTATGAACCAACAATTCCACTCCCTTTGAAGGTAACTCCCTTCAAGAAATTCTAGCAAAAATTTAAGATATGTACAAGGATCTCTGCAGTACTGTAATAATAGCCAGACTGCAATGTCAACCTAAATTTTCCTTAGTAGGAAGATGGATAAACCAAGATTGGGTTATTTATGCAATGCGATATTATCCTGCAGTTATAATAAATGGACTAGACACCTACATATCAATATGCATACATCTCCAAAACAATGTTGAATTAAAAAAAAAGTTATGGGGGTGCCTGGGAGGCTCAAGTTGGTTAAGTATCTGCCTTCAGCTCAGGTCATGATCTCAGGGTCCTGGGATAGAGCCCTGAGTGGGGCTCCCTGCTCAGCGGGGAGTCTGCTGCTCCTTCTCCCTCTGCCCCTTCCCCCACTCATGCTACCTCTCTCTCAAAAAAAAAGAAAAAAGAAGTTATGAAAGAATATGGACAATGCTTTATAGATTTTAAAATCTGAACACAAAGTAATAGTATAATCACAAAAAGATATAAGCACCTATAGATATATTCAAGTCTGGATCTTCCCCCCAACATAAACACATACACACACAGTAAAGTGCTAAAGTCTACATGGGGACAACAAAGCAATTTTAGGAGAATGAGCTCTTGTGAGGCAAGGAGGGGAAAAGAACGAAGTGGTGTTTTAACTGTATTTGTATTGTGTTTCATTTTATTTTATAAGTTATCTGAACTGAAGTTGTGGGTTTGCAGATAACTCATATACCATTTTTGTATATTTGAGATACATTTTTAAAGATTTTATTTATTTGAGACAGAAAGAGACAGAGAGTGTGTGAGAGACAGAGCACGAGAGGGGGTGGAGCTGGGGGTGAAGGGAAGGGCAGAGGAAGAGGGAGAAGCAAACTCCCCACTGAGCAGGGGGCCCTATGTGGGGATGGATCCCAGGACACTAGAATCATGACCTGAGCAGAAGGCAGACGCTTAACCAACTGAGCCACCCAGGCGTCCCTATTTGAGATACTTTATATTAACATATTTAAAAGGCAAAAGAGCAATGCAATTGATCATGGGGGTATATCTTTATTATTTTTAATCATTGAAAAAATTATTTTAAAAACATGGAACTAAAAAGTAAACACACAAGGACCGGATTTGGAGGCCAGGGGCTACAATTCTCATCTGAGTTCTGCAGCTAATTAGGATGCGTAAATCATTTCCCCACACTGGCTTTAGATTCTTCATACATAACGTAAAAGCGCTGGATAAGATGTTCCAAAATCCAGTCTAGTTTCAAATTTCTCTGAATCTAAAGTGGGAGGATATTATACCTGAATTTAATTTTTCTCTTTTTTTGGACACCATCTTCAAAGTATATACTCACTCACAGACTGTTTTAGAAAGCGCTGCCCTAACAAATATTCACTAAACCATCATTGACTCAAAGATGTAATAAAAGTGGCAAAATTAGCTTAAAATGTTCTCATAACCCAGATTAGGAACAATAGAAAAACAAAGAGAAAATGTTGTTAAATCCTCAAGGTCTGCCATTTGCAAATTTATAAATGTACTGGCTCTTTATTCATTTTCACATTATTTCATACGCCATGTCTTCAGGGATCATCTACAAACCAGCTTCTCCCAATTTGTCATATGTTAATAAAAATTTCATTATAGGAGATGTTATAGTACATTTTACTTAAAATATGTGGTTTTTACTATAAAAAACCTGAACTTCTTTCATGCATCCCCACCTTCTGACAGTAACGTGAATTAACTGTTCTGTCTTCTGTTTATCTTATTTGCTTCCAATGAGAACCCAGCTCAACACAAACAACTAAAACATATTTGCTCACTAATGTGCTGTTTTCTCCCCAGGATTTTAATGCTTTTAGCCAACAAGGTTTAATTATCCCCATAACCCTGCAAAAGTAAAGCACAAAGAAGCATGACGTGGGGTGAAGTCACACTTTACATAGAGGTTAATGCAGAACAGAGGAAAATAAAATCCATTTCCAACAGAGGTACAAAAACTCACTACTGAAATTCTAATTTCTCCTCCCACTATACGCCAGCCTGCTGCCCATTCTAGGTTGCCTATTTTCTGCTAGAAATGCTGCCCATGAAATAAAGTACTACAGAGAGGAGCCTGGACAAGCCACAACCTTGGTTAGACACTTGAATGAAAGAAACATCGACAACAAATAAAAAGAATACAGGATGCCGGTTGATAGGTGCATTCTTGGACCTTTTTTTCTTCCTCATCAATTAAAGTAAGTGAATGAGGCTGCCTACATTACTTGCATTACAGGTTAGGTAAGGAAGATTTAATGTCATAAGTGTCATAGAATATTTAGTATCACACCTGACAAAAGATAGCATTATTTGCTAAATATCAACATCATCATCATCATCACCACCACCTGTTAGCATCAGAGGATTATGGGACCTCCAATTTTTCTGGGACATAGGTTTATAAAAGAACTGTTCAAAGCAACCATTCTCTTGACAAAGGAGAGTTGTCCAAGGTTGTAGAGATGACCTGATACTCTGAAATTCAGCAGTGTAATTGCCCCTGGGGAAAAATGAAGCCGTGGAGGCTCGCTCTCACTTAGCAGGTACATAACAGGCCACTTTACAAAGGGAAAATCTACTGAACATTTTCTTAACTGATGACAGGAAGTGAAATTCATATTCTTCATGGCTGTCCTTTTTAAGAGTTGAGCCCCCAAATTGCCATAGCTGATAAGTAGCCCGCAACCATAAAGGGGCTGCTGGGGCAACACTATGCCCAACAGAAAGAGGCACAAATCCTTAAGCACAGCTAAATCACAGAGCAAGTAATTCCTCTGAAAGCAACGGCCATCCAGGATGGCAAAAACCAGACTCTCATCTGGCTTGATTTTTCACTGTTCCAGGATCACCCCCTCCCGCTCGGGCCATCCAAGATTGCGCCATTACCGCTAATGCTTTCAAAAGTGGGACACAGATTCCCGTTGTTCACAACAGGACTTCAGCCTTGGACTACATCTAGCTCCTACACAACATGTAGGGGAGAATTTAAAGGACACCTATGGCCCTGAAATCATATACTCTCCTAAGTGAAAATAACAGATGGGCTAGCAGATAATGAATGACGTTTAGCTAACGGACTAAACAGTAACAGCGCTGGTTCTGGAAGCCCTTGGGTTGGCAACCAGGAATGACGTTTGCCAGGGCGAACAGGAATCATGTTTCTTACAGGCCAAGGCAGACAGAATCTGAAGACGAGGGGAAGTCAGAGGGGAGAATGCAACTCCCCATTCACAGAAGAGGCTCACAGTGACAACCTTTCTTTTGAATGCATCATTTCAGATCAGCTGGTCTGCAGAAAGCTGTCCTCTGGATGATGGCTTTAGCGGGGAAGTGGGGGGCTGGGAGAGGAGGCAAAGATCATTCCTGTTTAGTCTTGCCCAAATATCAGCTAACTAACACTTTGAAGCATCCACCTCTTCCCCTAAAAGATTGCTGGGAAAAGTATCACGACCCCATCCGGTAGTAAACTCATGATTTACAGGGACCACAGAGGGAGGAGAGCCCTGAGACACGGTGGGGGG
>LNAC01000368.1:629660-692489 GCA_002007465.1 Ailurus styani | reverse complement strand
GAGGAGGGGGGAGGTTGGGGGGGAGGTTCAGAGTCTGGAGGGGAACAGAACACTGGCCACTTCTAGTCTGTGCCCAATTACTTGTGTACTGTCTAACCTCATCCAGCTAGATCAGCGAGACAACTCTAGATTCCCGAGCAAGAACCAACATATGCCCGGCTATCACTCAATTTAACAGTGTCATCCAAGGAAAGGTAAGAACAGCTGAAATGTCTTAATGTTTTGAGGCCCTTTTGCCAGAGAGTGAGATTTTTCCTCCCCCCAGATCTGCAACACTATTTCATGGCATTTTCAAAAGGGGTTCACGAGAAGTTTCAGTTTTAGGGAATTTTACTCTCAGGATTTAGAGATTCATCAGCAAATCTATCTAAGTGTTCCAGAGAAGTCGGCAGAAGTTGATTTGCGATTTGCTTGCTATAGCAACAACCCTCTTTTCAGAAGAAAATTTTACGTGCCCATTTTCCAGCCTAAAATACAGTTTATGTTACTGGAGGAATAGAAGTAAAAGGTATTCACCTGAAACATTAATGAAATTAAATGATTCCTGGCAATAAAAACATCAACATTACTGTAAATATTATCTGCTAAATGGTATTAAGAGCAGGACACTCCCTATCTCATCTTGCAATTAATTGATGAGCTGGCAAACTGTTTCACTTAAATTTCAAGTAGTCCAACTGATAACTTCATTGAGATTACAATATGCAAGAGATGCTTATGAGGGGAGTAAGAAGGAAGAGAAGAAAACAACAAAGACAAAATACTTACTTGCAGTGATATTTTAAAAAGTAATCCTGAATTTCAAACTTGGCTTTTTGTTTAAGAGCCGAGACTGACCTGAGCTATAATCCTTTGGTCCTCAGAGCATACTCCATTCCACAGGACACACCTTTCAGAAATCTTCCTCTTATATTTATTTCGTCAAGTATTCAAGTTCTACTAGGAAGTAGTAAAACACAAAGACTGCCCTTAAAAACAAAACAACCCCCCCTCCCCAAAGTCCAGAAGGTAAGCAGCCAAGGAAAAAGAAAACCTCTCCAAAACTAGTATCTCATTTGGAAGGGGAACTGCTCCCCTATCTCTGTCTGAATGAGTCCCCTCGTCTTCCTGGTGGCATTTCTGATCAGCCAGCCAGTTCTGTTTTCCAGCAATGTGAGGAGGTTTGAAGAGAAATGAACTCATGCTCTGAAGTTCCTTGTAGTAAAGGAAAACATATGGAGGATTTCCTGCTGAGGACTCCCTGACGAGGCACAAATTCGAGGGGGTGTGGAATTTACTTGTTAAGTCTCTCTGTTTTCTACACTCAGCAGTATCGGCTCAGCGCTGAGCCTCTTGCGCCACTGCTGCTCTGAAGCAAGCTCTAGAATCCTGCAGGAAGCCCACCGGCACAGATGACTGGTAGGGAGCAAGGTCAACAGTACCTGAGTGCCCTGTCTGTCCTCGTCCCTCCTTCAGCCCCATCTTACCTCCAGGACCAGCTAACTGTAGGGAAGGGAATTCTGCCGGAATAAAGGCTTCTTTTCCTACTTGCTTCCTCCCTGTCTCCTAACTGTCATCTCCTGATTTCTCATCAGAGATAAGCAGTGTCCAGATACGTGCCCTGTGTGAGGACACACCCAAAAGTTAACTTAAAATGTCAGCAATATTTTTCCTTTCTCCTTCTACTCCTTCTAAGTATACGTCTAAGGATGGCATATTTCAAAATGAGTTATGAGACTTGGAGATAGTAAATTGCACTTAGGTTGAAAACAGCATTTGATGGAGGCCACTCACCACTACAGAGGTCTGTTCACTAACTCCGTGATTTGATGCTTTTTAATTTGAAATACAAAAAAACAGAGCAGTGAATATCAAGAACTTACCTTTAGAAGCACTATTTGGGCTACTTTCTACCCCACCAGCAACAGGGAGGGAGGACACTTGTGCCCAGCAGAGGACTTTCTCTCCTATGAATCTAGCGATCCCATTATCAAAGCATTAACCACGTGTTAACCTCAGTTATCCTAATAATTCACTCTAGCTCCGTATCCATCTTTTATATTACAAACTGGTGTTAAACATCCTCTAAAAATAAGTTCCACATGATCTTTCTTTCCATTCCAATGCCTTTATGCAAGCATTTGTTTGGTGGAGCAAATGTTCCCATAAGCCCAACTGAGGAACAGAATGAATGATTAAAAGCAGTAAAGATGGGTATGCAGATGTGTTAAGTTGTATCCGGAGCTCTGGCCTATCTGGGTGATGGGGACAAAGCAAGCTTTAGGGGGGGCTTCATAAAAAAACTTTCAATATCATCTGGAAAGCTCTATCATATCTGGGGTCCACACACTATGGCCCACGGGCCAAAATAAGGCTCACTATCAGTATTTGTAAATAAAGTTTTATTGGAACACAGGCACACCCAGGTGTTCACCCATTTGTCGTATCTTTGGCTGCTTTCATGCAGAGCTGAGTGGTTATGACAGAGACTGTATGCTCCACAAAGCCCAAAATGTTTCCTACCTTATCCTTACAGAGAAAGCTTGCAGACCCCTCTTCTGTGTAATTGAGAGTCACTAGATAACTAGGGATCTTTAGGCTTTTTCTCCTGAGGCATGTTGTCAGGGGTATCATAGGATCATATTTAAGGAAACGCCAATCACTCAAATGTCCTCCCCCCAAACCCAGAGCAGATGTGCTAGGAGAGCTGCTTGGGGATATTTCCAAGCTCCCGGGAAACAGAATGGATCAGGCCATATTGGAGTGTTGTAGGAAGGCAGAGTCAGAGGCAGAATTCAGACATCATCAGGGAAGGAAGTCAGAAAAGCAGGGCCCAGAGTGAGAATGGAAAAGCACAATAAAGCCATAAACGGAGAGGAAAATAATGAAGATTGGTTACATGTCAGGATATGGAGTATGGAATGACTGGAAGAAGCTATCAGGACAAAGACCTTGAGCAAGAAGGAAGGATGTGGGACACTTTCCTTCTGGTGGCCTGGTACGAAGATGACTAATATGTCCCAGTTTGGACTCATCTACACTGTTCTCAGCCCTAAGGAATCTGGAGAGTTGGCTGTCTTACTTGCTGGTGCTATGTAGAAAGCCCGTGGAAGGCAAGCAGAAAACAAACAAACAAAAAAACCCAAAAACCAACAACAACAAAAAAAACAACAAACCTGAAAGCCATGCCTTCCCAGGGCTTAATACCTTCCAACTCTGGAGAGCTAAGATAAAAAGCAGGGTGCCACTCTGGTGTTCCTGGGGGCCACAAGGAGCAACCGAAGAAGGACGGGGTCTCTGTTCTCTGAGTAAGAGCTCTTGCTGGGAGAGCTCGCACCGTGTGAACGGGAAGGGGATAACCTCAAAACAACCAGTAAACAAGTATGAGATCATCCGTCCTATTGGACAGTGTCACCCTGGCCTTTTCACCCGAAAGCCAGCCTGCATTTTTTCCAGAACAGCTGACCTGCATGATTTGATTACTGCCTGTTACTTTGAACTCCCTGCTTTAATTTCCCCAAACTCCACAGCCATCCCAAAATATTGTTCAGGTTTTAAGTTTAATTCCTTCTGCCTAAATGATGAACGGGTGACCCGACTTTTTAGGCCTGGCAAATGGAGCTATTTTTTTCAACCATCATTTGTCAGTAAGTCAGCCCATCAACAAGTATTTCTTGAGCGGCTAGTATGTGTGAAGCACTGTGCTGAGCCTGGGGTTAAAGACTCAAGCAGCTAGGGAAAGTCTCGAGCCTCATGGAGAGAAAAGGAAAACCCCAAAACATATAAACCGGATAATTTCAGATCGTGATGAGTGTTTTGGGAGCAATAAGCAAAATTCTGAGATACAGAGGAACTGTGGGGTGGGGCGGGGATTCTGTCCTAGGTAGGGTGGCCAGAGAACTTCCTGAGAAGGTGACACATTAGCCAAGGCTGGAAGGGGAGAAGGAGCAAGTTGTACAAGACTATGAGAGCTGTGAGTTCAAAGACAGAGGTAGGAAGGAACCTGGCACATCCCAGAAAGCAGAAGGGACACTGGTGTGGCACAGTGGCTAAGTGGGGGACGGGTTAGAGACGGGAAGAGACCGATGGTGTGTGGTCTTGTAAGGAATAATGAGGAGGTCTGGATTTTTTCCAAGGGCAGGCAAAACTATGGGAAGGACTTAAGCCCGGGAATGTCTGTGATCTGATTTATGTTTTCAAAAGGATTTTTTAAACCTTGCTGTTGAGAATGGATTGGAGGGAGTAGGAGTGAAAATCAGGACACCAGTTGAGAGGTAGGTGTTGGCTGGGGTAAAATGTGGTCATTAGCGTTCAAGGGAAGGGAGGGTTTTTGAGATGTGTTCTGGAATATAACAGCTCTGCCTCCAGAAATGATCACCTGAAACCATCTCATTTAGTGGTTTGCATGTTAATTTTTCATTTCCACCCCCTTGAAGGAAAAGCCAGAGATCAGGGACCTCATGTTCCTTTGTCACCACCATGGCCCCAGCACCCAGCAGGTGCAGCACACAGAGAAGGGATGCATGTGTGTGTTATTCCGTCTGCTCTATGTCAGGTATGAGAAGCGAAGACTGAGCTCCATGGGTCTTGAAACCACAAAGGGAGAAGAGAACACACAGCTCTACAAAGTTTCCTTTGCTTCTTGCAGCCTGAACATCTGGGTGGCTACAGTCCATGGCTCGCTCAGTACCCTTTCTAGCTCCTTCGAAAGTGCTTCCTTCAAAGGAAAACCTGGGATGCTGAAAAGGACAGTTCTCAGCTGCCCTTGCAGCCAGGGTTCTGCCTGTCTTGCCCACTCTCATAGACTTGAACTTGGTCCTGTTAGTGGGAAAGAGTGACAGCACAGGGTGCAGCTCCTTTGCAGGTGCAGATTAGCCAGCAGCAGGACTCTGCAGGCCCTAGCTGGGGCCAGCCTCATGGGCAGTCACACAAGGCCCCATGCCTACAAGGGCTCGTACTGGCTCTGCCTCTCTGCGGTCACTGCCTTGACTCTTACTAAGTTTGAACAAGGGGCCTGCATTTTCATTTTGTAGTGGGCCACACAGATTACCTTGCTGGTCCCGCCGAAAGTTCTGGACTCAGCCTCCTCCCTTCCTGGGGCGATGTGCTTCCACAGCCAGCAGATGCAGCAACAGCTTCCAGTTCCCTAGAGGTCACCTCAGGTGCCATGGTTGGTTGAGGAGTCAATGTCTGGGACCGTGGCTCCCTCGTCACCATGGGGGCGGTAGCCCCTGGCAGGCCAGACCCCCGCACAGGGGGTAGCTCAGGAGCCATTTTTGGAGTCCCAGCACAATCCTGGGATTGGCGCTATGGGCAAAATTCCCTTCCTGTTTCAAACAGTGGAAGCCACTATCTTCAACACTACTCACACCTAATTAAGGACACTCTTGGAGGAACGAGCTGGCTTCTTGAAGAGCTTTTTTCCTGTTTTGTCATCAGACTCTGTAGTGTTGAGATGGCAGAATTTAGCAGCAATGTTGAGATTCTGTGTTCTGTACACGCTGTTTATTAGGTGGCGAGCCTGAGCTGCTGTTGAGCTGTTGGTGGACTTGGGCACATTAGTAACACCCTTAAATTGTGAAGATGCACTCTTTTCCTCACAGATATACTGTTGATTTCCCACTGGTGGGCCTACAAGAGTCAGCCTGTTGACAAGCTCACCTGCACGTCTGTGTGACAGGAGGAACATGAGCAAGCTGTCTGTCCAGGTGTACCGGTTATCTGTGGCCGCCAGAACAAGTCACCACAAACACAGTAGCTTAAAACTATAGGAATTTATTCTATCATGGTTCTGGAGTCCAGAAGTTCCAGATCAAAATATGACAGAGTTGGTTTCTTCTGATGGCTCTGAAGAAGAATCGGTTCTGTGCTTCGCTCCTGGCATCTGTTGGTTGCCAGCGAATCTTGGCTTTTCTTGGCATTCCAAACTCCAATCTCTGCCCCCTTGGTCTTCTCCCGGTGTTTTCCTTTGTGCGTCTCTGTGTTTTCTCCTCTTCTTACAAGGACACTCGTCATGGGATTTGGGACCAATCCTAATCCACTGTAACCTCTTTTTAACCTAATTACACCTGTAAAGACCTTACTTCCATCCAAACAAGATCACACTCTGTGATCCTGGGTGGATGTAAACTTTGGGGGGGACGCTATTCAATCCACTACACCCTTCAAGCTAATGGAACAAAATAAGGCCTTCAGATCCACAGAGAAGTCAAACATCGTGTCCTTCTGGCTGTCTGTTCCTGGCCAGCTGAATGAACTAGCAACAGGCATGTGAGGTTAGAAGGACTTGGAGGTAACCATGCTGTTGCGGAAGAAAGTGAAAGACACTGCACTCTGTTTTACCTTCAGACACGTCCGATCATCCACGGTACGTCTGTTTTTGCAGTGACATCTTGCTCCCTTCCATGCATTTGTTGTCGGACATCTTAAAGCTACAGAAAAATGTCCATAATTTACCCAAAATAAGCCATCAAAAATACCAACCCCTTCATCTGAATTTTTTTTTCCTCCGTGAATGCACCTCTCCGATTTTTTCTGCCTACAGAAATTTCTTTGGTACCATTAGCAAAGGACGAGTGTTTGTGCAGAAGAGAAAAAGGTCGGGCAAAGTCATTGAAACTAATGTTGCTTCACTCATGTACAGTGATGACTTTTTACATTTCACAAACCAAAAAACAATTTAAGCTATTTTAGATACTTTCTTTCCAGTTCAATGGCATCTAATTCCTTAAAGCTGAAGAAGCAAGTATTTCCCCCCAAAAATGAACACCCAAAATGACACTACAAAATATAGCCTAAGGATGGAGATACCTTTTTTTTTTATGGGCAGAGAAAAGAAAATTGCATTACTGAACTAGACAAAAAGCCATTCCATCAGAACAGTTTTATCGTTTTTCACTGTACATATCTTGCCAGGAGAGAATTACATTTATCAGGCAGCACTGAAAGCTATTTATTCCCTTCTTATTCTATTAATTAAACTATAATACAATCACTTGGGTTACCCATAACCAATCTTTGGAAGATTAATATAGGATGCTATTCTTTTGCTCATATTTTCTTCCACATGGTAATGAGACAGCAATAAAGTTTATGTTCGCATAACGTGTACGAATTGTATTTTGCATCAAATAGCTAACATCAAAAATAACTACTGGTATAAACAAACCACATAAAACAATCATTCTTGGCACACATTAATGTGTCACTGAAAATATTAATACAATAGCCCTTGTCACTACAAGAAAATCTAAATATTTAAGTAATAATGCATAAAGAAAAAAATCACCAAAATTTGTCACATCTGAAAAATAATTTGAAATAGATTTTGGTGGTTAGCTATCAAATTACCTCATTTTTCATCCACACTCTAGGGAAACTAAAACTTGCATTGTTCTGAGTATTTGTCCCCATATAATTTAAAATTCAAATTTACAATGCAGAAACATTTTGGTATAATAGGCACTTAAAACCTATGCCATTTTGCCATTTGGCCACATTTACGTTTATCAATGAATTATTTCTCACAACACCTGTCAACAAAGTTTCATAATCCATTTGCTTTAGGTGGAGGAATTAAGACAAAAAAAATTTTAAGATTTGTGTTTTAGGTCCACAGAGGAATTGGTCCCACAGAAAGATAAAAAAGAGCTCTTTTCTATCTTTCTGTGGTGAGAACTTTGCATAATTATGTCTCAATCTACATATCTGTCTTCTCTAGCCATGTAACCACATCCTTTCATTTCACCAGTAAAGGGATGCCAAAGACCTTAATTTTGTGTGTTTTTACTGTCTAATCATAGCTATTATTAATAGTGAACACAAACTCCTTTGGAAAATAAATCTTCATGTTTTTAATTGCTGTTTCTGCTTTCTGAGGGCACTGAATAAAATCACAGACTATGCTACTTAATAGTTCTCTTACATGGATAAAGGAGGGTTCCAAACATCCGGGCTGATACTTCATTTTTCCTAAGGTTAATACAAACATAAAACTAGTCCATCTTCACATGAAGACACAGATGGATTGATTTACCAACACTGACAAGGCAAATTGTGCACCATAATTCTCTTACATGAGGTCCAGTAAGACAGTCCCAAAGCCCGGCTCTCGCTGAAGTTAGACCAGAGCCATTCTGCACTGGATGAGCGTGTAAAAAATTTTTGAATGGGGTGTCTGGGTGGCTCAGTTGGTTAAGTGTCTAATTCTTGATTTCAGCTCAGGTCATGATGTCAGGGTCATGGGATCGAGCCCCATGTTGGGCTCTGTGCTCTGTGTGGAGTCTGCTTGTCCCTCTCCCTCTGTTCCTCCCCCTGCTCCCTTTCTCTTTCTCGCTCTCAAATAAATAAAATATTATGAAATAATAAAATAAATAAAATAATAAATAAAATATTTATTTATTTGAGAGAGAGAGCATGCACAAGCAGGGGGGAGAGGGAGAAGCAGACTCTCCGCTGAGCAAGGAGCTGGACTCAAAGTGGGGCTTGATCCCAGAACCCTGGGATCATGAGCTGAGCCTAAGGCAAATGCTTAACCTACTGAGACACCAGGCACTCCAATAAATAAAATTTTTAAAATTATTTTTTGAATGAAAAAATCTGAATGAATTAGCACCAATCAAATGAAATTTTTATTTGAATTATCACCAATTCCAGACTGTTCTGAAACTAAACCATCTGTTCCTATCCTTGATCACTCTGACAGATACCAGTTCTTCCTTTAGCTATTATATCCCCACAAAAAACATTTTCTTTTTATTCCTGGTTCTTTTTGTATTTATTCAGGGATCACTCATTCCACTTACTCTCCTTCCTTCCATGCTTAAGCTTTTTTTCTCTCCTTTTCAACATTCTTCATCTGACTGTCCATCTGGATTTCTATTGATTTCAGATTTTGGTTAGCTGACACCCATTCTACCTGCCAGTCACCATCTGTGTGCCTTCCTGCTGGTTTTCTCCAGTGCAGTTCACCCAGAGGACTGGTGACAGAAAGTGGGATGCATTTAGCTGTGGGTCAGTGTAAATACTGCTCAGTAATATATCCAACAACCTTAAGCATCTTTTAAAAAGAAAAAAGAAAAAAAGACCACAGGTCAACTAAGAATCCTCAACTACCTACATAAAACAAAGTACTTATCACAATGAAAAAAATTAAATGGCAACTGAGATAATAAACAAAAGAGTTGGTAAGTTTCTTTCTATTTGTGACATTGGCTACTTTAAACACCCACAGTAGCCTTTTGTTTGTTTACTTTGTTGTTTCTCCTGGTGTTGAGCCACCTCTCTGATCATTAATGAGAAGAGTTTCAAAGTGAAATTCAAGCTAAAGCCAGTTGTGAGAGCCCTTCACTGTCTCTCAAGCCTCCAGCATCATTCCTCATTAGGTGTTGCTTAGATTTTCATCTACTTTTTAATCTACGGAACGTATTTAGATCATTGCAAGTCTGAATTGACCTATGGAGTAAAATTCAGTGACATGGCAATAATGGCTTCTCGAAAGTTCAGATATATTACATCCACTGCATTCTCCTTGTCCATTAATTTTATCATTCCATAAAAAAGCAATTTAGTTAGTAAAACATGATTTCTGCTCCTCATTTTTCTAACCTTTAGTTGGCTTAAAGGCTACTCTTTTCTTAATATTTGTCCAACTATTTCACAATGGATTTAAGCTACACTCTCTGGGCAGTAAATTCTGAGATGTATTTTGCTAACATCTTTTAAAACTAAAAATGCCACATTTTTTTCTTTTCCCTCCAGTTCTTATTGACTACCCAAACGCTGTCTTTTTAATCTGAAGAACCCTTCAGTCCTTGAATTCTAGTTAATAACATGACTGTAAGATGTCCTTATCCATTTTTGCCACCTAAATATTTTAGCCGTGAGGTATTCCTAGCATTTCCAGGCCTGCCTCCATCAAGGTTAGTGTTTTTCTGAAGATGTGTGATTTCCTTTATATATATATAAAATCCTCTGTTACATAGTTGCTCTCACCCGGTAGATGAATTAAAATACACTGCCTGCCTTAGAATGAGGTCAAATCTGACACCTGCAGGCTTCCTGGCTATTTATACTCTGGCTGTTACCTCTCTCTTCTTCCCGCTTCTCTGCCTTGATATGGGAGGTATGCCGAGACGCTGAACCTGCTCCTAGACGAGCCCTAGACTTGTCTTTGCTCGGGCAACTCCATTCCACCACCTCCTATGTAGTGGAATATGTGATCAGACCACTAATTTTGTGTTTGTCTTTCTTCTCTTTTACTTTTTAACTCCACAACTAGCAGAAATCAACTTATAGACTGTTACCCCAGCCAGCACCTTGCCATACTGTCCCTCCCCTTTGAAACACTAAGCAATACTCTTCCTTCCTTGTATGAGTTGTAAGGAAAAAAAAAAACTAGGATGCTGTTCATTATTTCTGGGAGATCTGATATAGCAAGATGTTCACTTGCAAAATATACTGTTGAAGAACAGAGGAAATAGCTGGGTGGACCCTTCAAGAGCATTTGGCCTTATTCTCTACATCAAGGCAGAAAAATATGCAAAATGGCCACAGGAGGCTGGGATGGATTCTGTTGTTCACCTGGCATAGAGCACATAATAACAGGAAGGCAAGATAAGCTGGGATACTCAATGACAATCTATTTCCTTGCTTCTCATTAAGCTAAAGGTAACTGAGATTCCCCACCCCCATAGTTGGAGCATAAACACATAAGATTTTTATTTTGGCATATAAAAGGTGTCAGCTCATAGGCAGTTCGGGACTTGAATGGGAGAGCCACACAATCAGGGACACAGTTGCACTTTATCTTTGTGATTTAGTATCTGAGAGTGGGATTTCAGCCTCCAATTGCCTCATGACCCAAAATGGCTACTGGAGCTCCAACCACTAGATCTGAATTCCAGGCAGGAGGCAGGAGAGAGGGAGGAAGATGTTCCTGCCCCTCCCCACCCCCCGGCTTTAAAGATGCTTTCCGGAAGTCCTCTGCAATAGACCATATATATTTCATTGGTTAGGCTATAGTTGTATAGCCATAACTCATTTTGAGGAAAGCTAAAAAAAATGGGATTTGGACAGATGCAGGATTATGTAACCACCACTATCGTATCATACAGAATAGTGTCAATGTCCTAAAAATTCTCTGTGCTCAGCCTTTTCATCCCTCCTTTTTCAGCTCCTGGCAACCACTGATCTTTTTTCACTGTCTTCACAGTTCTGCTCTTTCCAAAATGTGGTATAATTGTTATCATACACTAGGTAGCCTTTTTATATTGATTTCTTATACTTGGTAAAATTTAAGTTTCCTCCATGTCTTTTCACCACTTGATAGTGCATTTCTTTTTAGTGCTGTGCAATATTCCATTATATGGATATACCACTGTTTGTCCACTTACCCACTAAAGGACATCTTGGTTGTTTCCAAGTTTTGGATATTATGAACCAAGCTGTTGTAAGTATCTGGTATTTGTGTGACTAAAACCTTTCAACTCATTGGAGAAAACACTGAGCAGTTTGGTTGTGGGACTGTATGGTAAGAATATATTTACTTTTGTAGGAAGTTGTCAAACTGTCTTCCAAAGTGGCTGTACCATTTTTGCATTCCCACCAGCAGTGAGTGAGTGTTCCTGTGGTTCTGCATCTTCACCAATATCTGATGTTGTCAGTGTTTGGATTCCCCCCCCCCCACCAAGGGTACAGGTCTGTGTATCCAGTGTTTGGATTTTAACTATCGTAGCAGGTTTAGGTAGGCATCTCATCATTTTATCTAAATTCCCTAATGACATATGATGTTGAGCATCTTTTCATATACTTTTAACCATTTGTATATCTTCTTTCGTGAGGTGTCTGCTTAGATATCCTGTTCATTTTTTAACTGGGTTGTTTATTTTCTTATTATTGAGTTTAAGAGTTCTTTGTATATTTTGGATAAAGGTTCTCTATCAGATGTGTCTTTCGCAAATATTTTCTCTCAGTCTGTGGTATGTCTTTTCATTCTCTTGACATTGTCTTTCAGAGAGCAGTAGTTTTAATTTTAATAAAGCCCAACTTATCAATTATTTCTTGCATGGATCACACCTTTGGTGTTGTAGCTAAAAAGCCACTGCTAAACCTAAGGTCATCTGGATTTTCTCCTATGTTATAGTCTAAGAGGTTTACAGTTTTGCAGTTTAAATTTAGGTCTATGATCCATTTTGAGTTAATTTTTGTGAAGGGTGTAAGGTTTTGTCTAGATTTGTTTTTTGCACGCAGATGTCCATTTGTTCTTAACAACATTTGTTTTCTTTACTGTATACCTTTGTTCTTTTGTCAAAGATCCATTGCTTTATCTATATGGATTTATTTCCAGGCTCTCTATTCTGTTCCACTGATCTATTTGTTCTTTCACCAGTACCACACTGTCTTGATTACTGTAGCATTCTAGTAAGTCATGAGGGTAGGCAGTAGCAGTCCTCCAACATTGTTCTTCAATAATGTGTTGGCTCTTCTGGTCTTCTGCCTCTCCACACAAGCTGTAGAATCAGTTTGTCAATATCCATAAAATAACTTGCTGAGATTTTGGTTTGGATTGCATTGAATCTATAGATCAATTGAGAAGAACTGACATCTTGAAGATACTGAATCTCCCTATCTGTAGACATGGGATATCTATTTACTTATCTTTTTTTATTTCTCTCATCAGAGTTTGTTATTTTCCTCATATAGACCTTGTATATATTTTGTTAGGTTTATACCTAAGAATTTCTTTTTTGGGGTGCTAATGGTAAGTGGTATTGTGTTTTTTTTAATTTAAAATTCCAACTGTTTGTTGCTGGTATAGAGGAAAGCATATATATATATATATATTATAATATATATAATCATGCCATTTGCAAAGAGTTTTATTTCTTCCTTCCCAATCTGTATACCTTTGGATAATTTTTAAAAATGAAGATATAATTCATGTATCATAAAGTTGGCCCTCTTTAACTGTACAATTCAGTAGGTTTTAGTATATTCACAAAGTGGGCAACCATCACCACTATTTAATGCCAGACCATTTTCATCACCCAGAAAAGAAACCCCATACTCATTAATAATCACCTCATCCCCTGCTACCTGAATGAATCACATTTCACACAAGGACTCCAACATCCAAGATAAATAAACTATTGTGACAAAATTTAAAAGTACAAAAGGAAAAAGCAAACAAAATACAATTCAAAGCACAATATGACCAATTTCCAAGTGAAAAACGCCAGGCTAAACGTTATGAAATTGTCATTTTTATAAACAAAATCACCTACTGGTGGCAATTTCCTATGACTCAACCTAATATTTGCATCGGTATACTAGAATCACTGAATTGTTTCAGAATACCTTGAGATGACTATAGTCTTCATCTTAACTTAGTTCCCAAGCACAGCAACAATAATGTGTAAGCAAAACATAAATAAATGAAAATTGCAAACATTCTACAAATCACATTCAAATCCTGTATTTAAGTATTCTCCAGTGATTCTGACCTATTTCTATGAGAATAGATGCCTTGGACAGTTTCCTAAACATGCACAGAAAAGGGATCCAAATACTTACAACTCATCTTACGCACATATGTATGTATATATGTAAAGATTTTATTTATTTATTTGAGAGAGAGAGCGCACGAGCGGAGGGGTGGGAGGGCAGAGGGAGAGGGAGAAGCAGACTCCCTGCTGACCAGGGAGACTCATATGGGGCTCCATCTCAGGACCCTGAGATCATGACTGGAGCCCAAGGCAGACTCTCAAATGACTGAGCCATCCAAAGACCCTACTTACAACTAATTTGAATAAAACTTTTGTACAGTACTTAAAACACCTGTCAGAGGATTTTGTGAATAACTCACAAATATGTTCTAAAACTCCACTAATCACCATTAGGGAAAAGCAGCAAGAGAGTTGAGCCAGGACTGTGTGCCCACGACTAGGCATCTCCTCCTCTGGTGTCCTATCCACTGGGTTTCTGCAGCAAGGATGCTATTAACACACGGGTGCTGTTTTCAGCAAGCTGTGACTGTATTTTGACCTTGGCTGTTACTGTGATTTGTTTGGACAGACTGCATTTTTTTTTGTTCGTTTGTTTTAGTTCTTTCGAGCAATAGTTATTATGTGGATTTTTAGTTTTATTGTTTTTTTTTAATAGGAAAAGAAAAACCATAAAAGCTTAAAGAATGCTCGTCAGAAGGGCAAAAATGTCCAACCAACTGGCCAGGAAGTTCCTGATACTAAACATTCACCAGGTCCCTTGGACGTGTCCTTTGCATGTGTTTTCTTGGAGCAGCTACTAACAGGGCTACCTAGCCGAAATGTTCTTTTCCTAGGCCATTTCATGGAGAAAATGTCAGAAAAAGTTTGCTTAAAACTGACACTAAAAGGGAGAAAATGAAAAAGCAAAATATCTGGAATAATTGGCATCTGAATGATATAAACTGAACTTTGCTAGAAACATATCCTTTGTTATCAGAGTTAATGTATTTTTAAAAGATTTTTCTTTATTTATCTGAGAGAGAGAGAGAGAGAGAGAGAGAGAGCAGAATGAAGGGGAGAGGCAGAGGGAGAAGCAGACTCCCCGCTAAGCAGGGAGCCCCACATGGGACTAGATCCCAGGACCCTGGGATCATGACCTGAGCCAAAGGCAGACACTTAATCTACTGAGCCATCCAGGTGCCCAAGAATTAATATATTTAAGAAATAGTTTGGGAAGAGAAGAGTTAATGGTATTTCTTCCCTTTAAGGCAACTTTCTCAACTGGGCCAGGACACAAACTAAATGACAGGCTTGCTAAGAGCAATATTCACTTTATACATTAAGTGCTAGCCTTATGTAAGACACTGAGTTGAAAAGGCATCCTATTCACAGTAAAAGCAAAGGATCTGTAGACTAGAGAAGGACTACATTCTAGTTTGACAATATCAAGTTATGTTTATTTTGTTGTTGGTATTTTTTTGGATACTTTTCCAGCCCGAAGCACGGCATATATCGGGGGGAAGTGAGTTTTGTCCAAATTATGAGTGCACTACGGCTGTCTCCCCAGCTGAGCCCTGGTAGTGGCGGAGAGTTCTCTCTGTGTACCATCAGAACATTCACCCAATGGCTGCCACGTGGAGAGAAACCTTCTATTTCTTGTCTGTGAGACAGATGCGCACCCTGCCGCCCTTGGAAGTAACTGATCAAGCAGGGTAACAACTTTGGGCTTGTTACCGATATAAAACTACCATACAGCCTCATACCCCTGAATCCTGGTGGGGTGATGAAGACACCCTAAAAGGTTTGAAGGCCACTGAAATAAGACACAGAGACCTGCCAGGTTAGTTGGTGGCATGAGGCAGGCAAGGAGAGGACAGAGACAAAAGCTGTGTCCTCGTGACGCCCGTCTGTGAGATCGCCAGCATCTGCAATCCCCCTCTTCTCAGACCCGTATTTCAGACCATCTTCTTTCCTTTATGCTTTGGAGTCTAAAACCCCTCTTTGCTTTTCTGATCCGTTTAAGTTAGGCAAAAACAGTTGCATCTCCTCCACACTTGGGTGAGCTCTTGGCCCCTAAGAGGGACACGTCTCTGGAAACTCTCCTCCAGTCCCAGCTTCTCTGTGCCCCTAGAATCCCATGCACCTTACTGACAGCTACTCAGAAAAGCAGAGTTTACTAGGTCTGAGAGTCACACACTCACATGTCACTGTATTACTGTCTGGGGCGTACTGTCCTTCATTCTGGGTCACCTCTGCCAAGGATGGGGGGCAGCTTGAGGGAGCGCAAGCAGAAGAGCTATGATGCCCCTGAGATAAGACAATCTGCAGCTCACAGTCCCACGCAGTCCCGCAATGGCGCTGTGGCCATGACTGTGTATGAAATGTGGTCTGGCTTCATCCAACTCCCCTCCAAGACAAGGAGACCACCTGCAGAGACAATGACCTACATAAACAACAATTACACTTCAGCTTCCCTTGCAGATGGCCCTGATTTGGAAAAGGAATGCAGACAGTCTTTGAAATATGGCTTCTGTGTTGTCGGCCACTTGGAATTCTTCTGTGTGAGCCTCATGGTCCCCATGACAACTTATTGACTTGACATCATTAGCTTCCTCTGCAACCCAGTTCACTTTTCTTAATTTATTTTTATTTCTCAGATCAGCAGACCCTACTTTCTGAATTGACTTTTTTCCCTTCTCACTTCCAAATACAACTGGTCATCAAATCCTGTATATTTTTTTCCTCCCCATTCCTACTGTCACCATTCTAATTCCAATGCTTATGGACTCCATGCCTGGCCTATTCAACTATAATCTCCATGTTTTAGGATTCCCCAACCTGCCCTGCACATAACTACCAAATTAGTACCATTTAATACATTTTCTCCCTGACTTTGCATGCACTGATGTCTTCAGTCGCTCCCCATTACCTATATCCAATGTACCGTGCTGTGTATTACTATACTTATTAACTTGGTTTTTATTTCCTTCCAAGAGATACTGACTGAGTACCTGCAATGTGTTCCACATCATCCTTAGCTCTGGGGAGACAGCCATGAACTAGCCAGGTCCATTTCCTGCTTGCTTTTTTTTAGAGAAGGAGATTGATATTGAAAATGAATGCTCAGAAAGAACTATGAAAACATGTAATGAGAGAAGCAAAGCTAGTCTCTGGGGTCCTGGGAGGCTTCCCCAGGAGTGACATTGAAACTGAATGTCTGGTGAATATTGGTGAATACTGATTAGCTAGTGAAGTGCAGGGGGAGGGGACAGCATATGCAAAGGGCCTGAAGCAGGAAAGAGCCTCGCGCACCTGTGGGAAGAAAGAAGGCTGGTGGAGCTGGATGCAGAGAGTGGGGAAGCACAGTGGGGAATAAAAGGCGAAGGTAACCCAGGGCCAAACCATGCAGAGCCTGGTAGGATGTGTTGAGGAATTTGGGCTTCGAGCAATGGGAAACTACAGGCAGGTCTGAAGCAGAAGAATTCGACTTACTGTGTTCTAGAAAGATCACCCAAGCTAAACGGCGCATAAGTTTGGAAGAAGATGCTGCCAATGACCAAATGGAAGCATTGTGGGATAGATAACAGATTGGTGGTGGCTTGGACCAATGTGGTGCCATGGAAGTGAGTGGAAAGGAGCAAACATATGGATTCAAGAGAGCATGAGATGTGATGAGTGGCAGTGAGGCAGAGAGAGGAGAGACAGAGGGAGGTTAAGGATGATGGCCAAGTTCTCAGTCTTTAGTGAGCTTGGGGCCCAGGAGAGGAAGCAGGTGTGGTCGTGGGGAAGGCCCTAAGCTGAGTTTGGGATAGTTTATCCCACAGTGGATACCCCTGGTAGGTGGCAGCAAATGTCAGTCTGGAGCTCAGAAGAGAGGTCCCTGTAGGAAACAAATTAGAAATTCATTAGAATATTTGGTGATTGTGACCATGGGAGTGGATGAGGTTGACAGGGAGAACTTGGGAGGTGGAATGGTGGGTAGAGAAGGAAGATCTTGCAGGGGAGTGTGAGAAAGGGAAGCTAATTAAGTAGGACAAAGTTGGAGGAGGCATTAGCTGGAGAGCTAAGGGAAGAAAGTATGCCAAAGGACTAGGGTGTTAAATGCCATTGAACACAGCACGCTAAAGACTACTAAGTCCCCATAGAGCTAAGGAAATCATGCGTACATTCCACGTCTCCATGTGTTAGTCCAGATTCTATTTGCGGGAATCCCCTCCATCCTAGTTGCTATTCAAAAAAGTTCATACATAGTTAGATAGACTCCATGCTTTAGAATTCTCTGGGTTTTGACAAATGCATAGAGTTATGCGTCCACCACCACAGTCATGATACAGGCCAGTTCCATCTCTCCTGTCCCCCCAAATTTACTCATGCTGTCCCATTAGCTCAGCCTTTCTCCCCAACTCCTAGGAAACCACTATCTGTCTCCATTCTGAGAGATTTGTCTTTTTCTAAAATGCCATACATGGAATCACACGTTACGCAGCCTCTGGGTCCTGGCAAACTATATGTAGGGATCATTCATGTTATTATTGATTCCTACATGAATCAATTGCTCATTCCTGTTCACTGCTAAGTAGTATTCCATCGTGCAGCTATGACCACAATCTGTTTAGCCATTCAGCGGTGGAAGGACATGTTGGTTCCTTTCAGTGTTTGTTGATAATGAACAGAGCCATCACACACATTTGCACGCAGGTGTTGTCTGAACAAAAGCTTTCATTTCTCTTGGGAGTGTAATTTCTGGGATGTACAGAAGGCTATGTTTAACTTTCTAATCACCAATGTCTTAATGATTTTGTGGTTTTGGTGAGGGGGTAGGATCAAAACGGGATTGGAGAGGGTTAAAAGTAAGAGGGAGGTGGGGGTGCCTGGGTGGCTCAGTTGGTTAAGCATCTGACTCTTGATCAGGCCACGATCTCAGGGTCCTGGGATTGAGCCCCAAGTGGGGCTCCCTACTCAGTGGGGAGTCTGCTCGTCTCTCTCTCTCTCTCCCTCTCCCCTCCCCCTCGGTCATGCTCTCCCTCTCTTTCTCTCAAATAAATAGATATATCTTAAAAAAAAAGTAAGAGGGAGGTGAGGAGGTACATGGATTACATGAAAGCAGGACTTTGGAGGATTCTGGCTGACGTGCAGAAAGTGAACAGGGTTGCAGCTGGAGGTGGTCCCCAGGTTAAGGGAGAGAGGGCTTGGCAAAGATTTAAAAAAAAAAAAAGAGGATTGGCTCATGGTTAATGAGGGCAGGAAGGAGAAAGCAGACAGAGCGAGACTGAAGATAAAGGCAAGAGCAGCACGTAGGGGAGGGAGGGGTAATCAGGTTTCTGAGAGGGTAGGAAGGACTGGCTTTTGATTACAAGGAAGTAGCCCCTTCATTTTACTGAGAGAGCAGAAAGGCAGTGAGCCTCTCGAATCCCTAGTCTGACCTTAACGTGACCTCACAGGGGACAGCAGAAGACAAGTTCAGACATTTCAGACCGCCTGCCTGCATAAACCCTTGACCCCACCAGACAGTCTCCGGATGACACCAGGCTCGTGCTGTTCTTTAAGAGCCAGTCAGTGTGTGGAGGAGGCAGGCCTCACCTTTGCCTGTCCAGCCGTGATGGAGCAGGTGCTCAGACAAGAAGCCAAGCTCCCAGTTCAGCAGACTGTTAGTATTTATCTACAGAGGTATTTTTGTTTTATTTCCTACCAAAATACACTTAGTTGCAAAGTATGATCCCCATGTCACAAATAACCACCGTTCACCAAATACCCCGAGGTCACAACACCTGAGTATGCACAGGACTTGGGGGCAGGGGACATGGTCATGAAAACTCCCTCAATTTGAACAATCTGGTATATTAGCCAGCCTTCTAGATAACATAAATGTGTTTCCTTTCTATGGTCCCTGACCTTGACCCCTGCTAATTAGAAGTTCTGGTGACTTCTCTTCTCACTCATTCCCGAGTAGAGCAGGATAGATTTTTTTCTACTCTTAGAAAAAGAAAATCGTGGTAACAATAATGACACAATAAGAAAAACAGCATTTGTGTTTGTTTCAATGATTACAATGCAAGTTTGCTAAGCATGTTGTTGAGGAAATTATGGTTTTAAGACCTCCAGGGAATATCTGAAATGACTTTAGCCAATTGTTTGGATTCTAGAAAGCCTCATTCTGATATGCAGCAGAGCAATTTGTGGGCTAAGACTGATAATCACACAGTCAGTTGTTGGATATCAGATTTAATGCCTTAAAAACTCACAGGAACCAATAAATGTTTTGTGGAACAGTTCCATACAAAAGGACTTGCTATAGTAACCTCATCTCAGTGTACCTGAAACAGCCAGGAGTTTAAAGTCAGGAAACGTAGTTTCTTGGTTTTGGAAAAAGGCTTGGAGACAGTCATAAGTCTAATATAATCAGGGAAATACACTGCAGGTGGCATGTCGGGCTGCGAATCCAGAAATAATCTACACAGGTGACTAGTGTTTTAATGATTTCTGGTTATTGTTTGATTTTTTCAGCCACAGTGTTATACATCACAGGGCTGCCATTCTGTAAGTAAATTTGCTTGTGCTTTTGAGAAATTCCTTCTAGAACACTTAGCATCTTTAAAGCAGGGCTAAGAATGTTAGGAAGTAGCTCTGTGATTATAAAGTTGTTGCCTGATTTTGAATCACTCACAGACTTCTCGAGAGCAGCAACTGGACGCTGAGGGCTGGGGACCCAGAATGGATCAGAGACATCCCCCTCCAGGCAACACTTACCCACACATGCTCTCCGGGAGAGATCGGAAAGCAGAGACTAGAATCCAGTGTGATTTGTGGCACTGGGAGCAGAGGAAAAGGAAGATTAGCTCTGTTTGGAAAATCCAGAGAAAACCTGTTTAAGAAAGCACTCTCAGTCTCCTGGATCTCAGTGAAGGAGTATGGTCTTCCTGATGGAAGAGACAGAGGACAAGGCAAAGAAAGAGCAGCCAAGATGGTGCTCAGACACACAGAAGCCAAGAACATGGGCTGGGAAATGACTTCTCAAGCCTGGCATCCCTGACTTCCCAAAGCCAGAAGCCTCTTCTTCGGGGGGGAAAAAAAACACTCTCTACCTAACCCTTGGAGTTTATCTGGTGCCACACAGCCTCAGGGATCCTGAGGGATGCGGAATGGGAAATGGATCAGTGAGCCCAGGAAAAGGACACTGGGGCCACATTATTAGAAGTGGACTGTCCCCTTCCTTGGCTCGGGAACCCAGGAGCTGCCCTGCTCCATTTTCATCCATCATGGGAAGCTCTGGGAGCTTCAACACAGCTCTGGCATGACAGAAAGAGAAAAACTCACAACATACTGTTTCTAACCCCCGTGCAGCCAGGAAGCTCATCACCTTCTCACTTCTAAATGTGTAGATGTGAAGACAGCGCTGAGATCTGTCATGGTGAGCAAGAAGATTCTGCCAGGATGGAATAACCCCCTTGCGCATATAATATTCTTTCCTCTGTGGCTTTTACCAACTGCATGTGCGCACCGCTCCAAAATCCGTATGTGGAGATCCTAAGCACCAGGGTTATGGTATTAGAGAAGGCAAGGCCTTTGGGAGGTGACTCAGCCATAAGAGTGAGGTCCTCAGGAATGGGACTGGTGACCTCCTAAGGGACACCCCAGAGGGCTCTCTGCTCTTTGCGCTGTGTGAAACCTACATGATGAAAATGAGGTAGTCTGCAACCTAGAAGAGGGATCCCACCTTGGATCGACCTTGCTGGCAGCCTGATCTCAGACCTCCAGCCTCCGGAACTGAGAGAAATGATTTCTGCTGTTATAAGCCACCCAGTCTGTGATATTTTGTTATAGGATCCTGACCTAAGACAGGGGCTGAGATTGTACAAAAGGGCCTCTGCAGGTGGCATTAAGGAGATGGTCAGAATTCAAAATTCTGTCTCTGCACATGGAATAAAGTAAGGCCAACTAAAGGGAATGAGGATTGAATCTCTGGCCTTTTGTCATTCATCGATTCACTAATTCATTCATTCACTAATTCATTCATTCAAACATGTGTTATGCTTGCCAACCAGTGTGTGAGCAGGGAAAACTTGGGGTCAAATGTAACAATCAGAAAATGTCACATATTTGGGCTCCTTTAGTAAGGAATTTGAGAATCACTTGAAAAATATGCAAAATTTACAACTGCAATAAATACCTAATAAATCAATGAAGAACATACAGTTGTAGAGGAATGCTCAAACTGTAAGTACTTTCTAAGAATCCTTACCTTAGATGCACCTTTAGAAAAGCATAGAAACAATATATTAAAAACACGCTATTCTTAAAGATTTGTCCAAGTAGCTTCTTTTTTTTTTTTTTTAAAGATTTTATTTATTTATTTGACAGAGAGAGAGAGATCACAAGTAGGCAGAGAGGCAGGCAGAGAGAGAGGAGGAAGCAGGCTCCCTGCCAAGCAGAGAGCCCGATGCGGGCCTCGATCCCAGGACCCTGAGATCATGACCTGAGCCGAAGGCAGAGGCTTTAAACCGCTGAGCCACCCAGGCGCCCTCCAAGTAGCTTCTTAAAGACTGGCCACTGGGCCCAGACTGAACCCGATCCTAGTTACTATACATCTTTTCAATTAATAAAACTACATTTCTTGAAAATTTTCTATGATTCATACTTCCACCTAAATCAGGCTGACTCCTTCTGTCACCCTAAGTGAGAGTTGGTATTAAACCTTTTTGTTTAGAGATGAACAGATCTGCTGAGTCTGGATACCATGACTATCCCACACCAATCTCCAAATTCGATGAAGGCCTCTATCCCAAGTCTTAGGGAACAGTGTGTGATGAGGAAGACCCAGGCCCGTAGGTCCCACACCCACAGGAGACCTCATGCTGCTTAGGCGAGGAAGCACCACAATCCCCAGGAAACCCACGAAGGCACCAGGCATGAGGCAGTTGAACAGCTGGGTCAAGAGCACCGCTGAGTCTCTCATGGGAAACCGGAAGCGAGGATCAGGCTGCGTCTGCTCTTACATCTGTGACAATTTCCCTCCCATTCCCGGGGATAAGAAACTTCCATTTTTATTGCTAATTTTGATGTTTTTAAGCTTGAGCTGGCATTTCTCACTCATTCTCTCTCTTCTTCCCTTCATTAATGTTTGGCACATCTATTACATAAAAACACACTCCCCATTAAACAGCAAAGTTATGACATTTATGGAACATTAGCCAGAAAATATGAAACTAAAGCTTTATTCCAAGTTCAATTAGACTGCATCCTTGATAAAATTCAGGATTCTTACGGGAACAAAAAAGAATCAATCTGGACATACTCCTTATTTAAAATCTTGTGCACATGGGAACTTCCAAAGGGGATATAAGAAATAATTAGGCTAACAATCATTCAAATGTCTTTGTTGACATTAAAATATTCTGGCTAATGTCAATCTGATAATGAATGAGTTTCGGAACCCTCCATAACTGAGGGAGGCTATCTAGTTTTGAAATACTGACAGAAGCAAAAGGAATGCCTAATTTGCTCAACTGCGGAAGGCAGAGTTGGCCCTGGGGAAAAAAGCCTCCTTTGTTGAAGCTCCTTTTTAAAGTTACTTCCATCCTGTTTTTAGTAATCTCCTCCCTTGAAAGCTTTACTCTATTAACAACCGACACTAGATACTGTATCTCAGAGACTCACCTGCCCGTGTCAGGTGTGTGTGTCCTGTGGGGGAAGGGGTGCGGGGGGGCGGGGGTGGTAAGAGAGGGAGCAGTGAGGGCAGCCAAGTGATTTGCCGGAAAGTAACCTAACATGTTTTAAAATTGCAATTGTATGACCGTATTTTTATTTGAAGTGTGGGACGGGAAGATTGATGAAGATTACCAAAGGCACTAAAAACTTTTCAGACTACTTGGCACCACTGGGAGAGCTATTTTCTCTGCTTCACTACAGACTTTCAGAAAAGTGAACCATGACAAATGGAGCAGCAGGGCAAATCACAGTGTCCACAACGGGGCAAGTTGTTGGTGGCAAAGGACTGAAGTCATACCTTTTCCAAAAAGATTTCTGACTCGCACTGAGGACCCCAAACCAAACCAACACAAGTCATCTGGTTGGCTGGCTTTCATGTCTCCAAAATGATTCTTTTAAAAAAGAAATTTTATTTATTTATTTATTTGAGGGCAAGAGAGTAAGTGGGAGCGAGCACAAGCCAGGGGGAGCGGCAGGTGGAGGGAGAGGCAGAAGCAGGCTCCCCGCTGAGCAGGAACCCTGATTCGGGGCTCAGGGCTCCGATCCCAGGACCCTGAGATCATGATCTGAACCAAAGGTAGACGCTTAACTGACTGAGTCACCCAGGCACCCCTCTCCTAAGCGATTCTTAATTTATTCATTCCCCGTGCTTGGAATGCCCTCTCTGAATTGAACACAATGACTAGACAATGGTGAGGAGTCTAATACCTGACTGACCCATTTTTCCCCCTCAAATGTTATCAGTTCACGACATTCCAAAGTTTGGGTACCACTAAACTGTATACCAATCATCTACTTGTTGCTTAAAAGTAAACTGTGCCATTTACATCTTTGCATTATGCTTTGTCCTAGCAGCTCGAAATATAAATAGTTATTATGGTATAATTAGTTATTACACAACAATACTTATTTTGGTAAGAGGCTTGTCAGCAGTGAATCTGGACCAGGTACAGCAGACAAGGGTGGCCAGACCACACATACAATCTCCCTTAATCACTCTGGGCCCCTTACCTAAGCCAACTTCTCTGTAGCATCTGACAGCTTTGGACACTTCCTCCCTCCTGGTCTGTCTGCCCTACAGCAGCCTGTTTTTCCTCCTGCTCTGATTGGCTTTTCTTGTTTTCCTATGTGGGATCCATTTCCACAACTGCCTGTGTCTAAAAGGCTGTTAAGCTCTTTGTCCTAGGCCCTCTTCTCTTTTTCATTAACCACTCTCCCCACAGATCTCATTCATTTTCCTGGCTCTTGTTACTAACTACACAGCTACATCTCCTAAATTTAGTTTTCTCACCTAGATCAATTGTGATGCTACATGTAAAGTACTTAGCGTCAGGCATACATAATGGCTCATCTTCTCACTCGGAAACTATTTGTTGAGTGCTTCTATGTGCCAGGCCCCATGCTAGCAGCTGGGGATACAGAAGTAAGCAAAACAGACCAAGGTCCCTGACCACATGGAGCATACATACATGCTAATAGGTAGAACATAAGTGAAATAAAAACATAAAAGTAAATAAAATATATAGTCATTTAGGTAATGTCACGTATTATGGGACAAATATGGCACAGACAAGGTGGACAAGAAGTGCTTTGGTAGGAGGCATTTGCCACTTAAAATTAGGTGGCCAGGGAAGTCTTCCTGCAAAAATGACATTTGAGCCAAGATCTTAGGGAGATGGGGAGTGAAGCATGAAGGTAGCTGGAGAGTGTTTCAGACAGGATGGATGGCAGGTGCAAAGACCTGACTATTCTTAACTATAACCTGAAATCAAGAGTTGGACACTTAACTGACAAAGTCACCCAGGCGCCTCCAGGATCCACTTCTAATACTAGTTCTCCTACTATTTCTACCCCATTTTCAGATACTTGCTCCACTGAAATCCTGAATTACTCAAAGTCATCCATGAGGGTTGGAATCAATGTCTTCCAGACTCTTGTTCATGTTGATCTTCTGACCTCTTATCATGAATCACAAATGTTCTTAATGGCATCTAGAATGGTGAATCCTTTCCAGGGGCTTTTCAAATGACTATGTCCAGACCCATCAGAGGAATTATCTATAGCGGCTAAAGGCTTACAAAAAATATTTCTATAGGAAATGTTATAGAAATATCTACTTCTATAATAGGCCTTCTTATAATAAATAATAAGACTTGAAATTCATAATTACCTCCTTGATCTGTGGGCTGCAAAGTGGATGCTGTGTTAGTGGCCATGAAAGCAACATTGATCTCATTATGCATCTCCATCAGAGCCCTTGGGTGACTGGGTGCATTGTCAATGAGCAGTCATGTTTTCAAAGAATTCTTTCTCTGCACAGTACATCTCAAAAGTGGGCTTAAAATATTTAGCAAACCACATTGTGAATAGATGCGCTGTCATTCAGGCATTGTTTCATTTCCAGAGGACAAGCAGAGTAGATTGAGCATAATTCTTAAGAGCTCTTAGGATTTTCAGAATGGTAAATAAGCATTGGCTTCAACTGCAAGTCACCAGCTTCGTTAGCTACTAACAAGAGGGTCAGCCTCTCCTTTGAAGCTTTAAAGCAGGCGTTGACTTCTCCTCCCTAGTGATGAGAGTCATACACGGCATCTTCTTCCACTGTAAGGCTGTTTTATCTACATTGAAAATCTGTTGTTTAGTGTAGGCTCCTTCATGACCGATCTTGGCTAGATCTTCTAGATAATTTGCCACAGCTTCTCCATCAGCACCTGCTCCTTCACCTTACACTTTGATGTTATGAAGATGACTTCTTTCCTTAAACTTCATAAACCAACCTCTGCTAGCTTCCAACTTCTCTTCTGCAGCTTCCCTACCTCTCTCGGCTTCCACAGAATTGAAGGTTTGAAGAGTGGCAGGGCCTTACTCTGGATGAGGCTTTGGCTAAAGGGAATGCTGTGGCTGGTTTGATCTTTTAACTCCAGACCACTGAAACTCTCTTTCTATCAGCAATGAGGCTGTTTGCTCTCTTACCATTCATGTGTTCACTGGAGTAGCACGTTTAATTTCCTTCAAGAATTTTTCCTTTGCATACACAACTTGGCTAACCAGTGCAAGAGGTCTAGGTTTCAGCCTATCCAGGCTTTTGACTTGCCTTCCTCGCTTAACTTAATCAATCTCACTTTGGTGCCCCGAAACAATTACAACAGTAACATCAAAGATCACTGAACGTAGGTTATCATAACAAATAGGATAATAATGAAAAACTGTGAAATATTGAAAGAACTAGCCAAATGTGACACAGAGACATGAACTGAGCAAATGCTGTTGGAAAAATGGCACCAACAGACTTGCTTGATGTGGGATTGCCACAAAACTTTAATTTGCAAGAAACACAAAACCTGCAAAGTGCAATAAGGCAAAACACAATAAAATGAAGTATGCCTGTAGACTGATCACAGAGCAGTGTGATGAGCCTTCCCGTGTGATCCCTGCCTGATGAACAGTACCACCATCCACCCACTGCATAAGGCAGAAACTCACGATAGCTTCAACTCCACTTAACCCTCTCCCCTATATCTAGCTAGCTGAAACTTCTTCCTGTTGCAACTGCTAGTTGTGTTAGATTTACATTTGGCTGTCAATTTGCTTTATCACCTTGCCTATTAAGCAAACATCATTTAAGTAACATTCAATGGACAAAATACTGAGAGATGTGCGTCCACGTACTTCAATATGTAAAGCATTATTCCTCTTTTGCAAAGACGTGCTAGGCAAGACACAGAGACTAATTCTCTCCCAGGATACACAGAGACCCACATATTGCCCTAAGCTAATGTCACAAAGCTGGCTAGTTGATTACTGAGCACTTCGTTTAATTTTATTTTTCAAAAAAACCGAGACTTAGAGAGATGTAATTTTCCCTAGGGTGTACCCACAGTGAATAATGGGGTCTGGATGAGAACTGAGGCAGAGTGACACCCAACACTTTGTACAGCCACGTGCCCACTGTGATCAGCACAAAGGGAAGCACAGAGACAGACTGTGGCACCACAGGAAACAGCAGTGTCCTCCCAGCTCCTGCTTCTTTCCCATCTTTCCTTAGAAAAACTTGATTTTGGCATCTCATATGCTTTATTTTTATGTAAGATGAAGACTGCAAAAAGGAAGCAAAGGTGCCCAACAAATGACAGACACACCTGACAATGTTGAAGCCCAGGAGAACCGGGACAAAGGCTGGTGCCGTGGGCCTGCATGATGGATTCCTGGGGGTGAAATTACCCACGCCCATCGGTCATGCCTGTCCAGAGGCTGAACTACAAGTGGTAACAAAGCACCACGGCCTTCAACAACAGAAAGCTTCTTCTCATCTTCCTTTACTAATGGGCAATGCCAATGCTGTGTTTAGTCCCATACTGACTGCCTGGGAGATCTGCCAAAGGCACACTTCTAGGAGACTTGACCCCAGGAAGTCAAAGATGTACTTCTGGACCCAGACAGGCAAGTCTGCAGCTTCTACTTCTGCAGGAAGGAACACAGGAATGCACACAGTTTCCAAGGGGTTCCAAAAACCTCCCTTAGTTTTCAGGCTCGCTCCAACCTACCAGACAGTGCACATAATTTTATGGACTCAGGTTCAAAGCAAGGCAGGAATGAAAGCATCCAGTGCAACAGGAAGGGAGAGGAACCAGGCAGGAGGGGGATTCTCCAGAAGACAAAGGGCCAGTGTGAGTCAGACTCTCTCCATTTCCCCCCAGAAAACAAAAACTCTGTGCCTCAACAGTCCAGTGCAGCACACGTGAGGTGATCTACAAAGACATTCCCGTAGGCTTGAAATTAGTGTAGCTGCATAAGACCTCTCTATTCACAACACCAGCTTTGGCTTCCCAGTTCATTTTCTTTAGATTTCACAAACGGCAAATCAACAATCAGGAGAAATGATCTGGGGCACCAAACATCCTGTCACAGGCTTATTTGCATGTACCCTCATCTCCTTATAAGTTTGAACCAGGGCCCAAAGATTACAGCATTATCAAACATGTGGGAGAATTCACTTTGGTACATCTACCATATAATCGTTTTACTAGACTCTTCTATCACTTCGTTTTCAGCTGCAGCGTAAATCCACAGGAAAGACGTAGGAAGCTTTAAAACAGATTTTCATGACACTCTAACTCATACCATTTGTTCCCCCAATCATTGCCATATTGATCCAAAAATAACAATATTATCTGCAATTCAGACCCCACTTGTTTAAAAGTAATTTTGACAAGTGTTAAGATTAAGTTAATCATTGTTTTTTTCAATGGGGAAAAGCACGTCCTAAACTATTAATACTGTAAGAACAGGAGAATGCCTGAAAGAACAAGCTGTTCCAAAGACCATTTACATACCAAAAATGCACATATTAAGCTGATGTGCTATCTAGAAATAATTTTTATTTATACATTAAGTCAAGTATACTTGGTTAACCTAATTTAAATCATATGCAAAGTTGGAAGAAATGAAAATGTTGCTTCTTTTAGAATCTGAAAATTGAGATGAGCTTTTCTTCCCAATTATGGTTAATTAGTGAGGTTTTATTGTAACAGTAGATCACAGGGGAAGCTTCTAGTTTCATGGGTGGTTGATGCTGATTCTAATCAAGACTGCTGACCTAAAGCTTGAGGAAGGACTGGCTGCTTCTGGAAGGCCCTTTTAATGACTTAGGTAAACAGATGTGCCACTAAGCAATACTAGTCATGCCAAGGACAGAGTGTCCCTTCTTCCTCCTCCATCCTCTTAAACAGAACTGAGGCTAAAGACTGACCAAGGAGGACCAGATAAACACCACACAGCTTACAGTATCGTCAGAGTTGGAGGGAGCTGGCGCAGCCAGTAGCCATTACTAGTAAAATGAACCTGTTTTCATCTCCCAATCTGCTAAAATTTCACCAGATCTGACTCACTTTCAGGAAGCCTTAAACAAAAATCAGAAAGGGAAAGAACTCTTGGAAATCAGGATATTTCCTTAGGGGTCTTTTGATTTTAAGTAACAGAAATCCACTCAATCGTTTAAGCAAAAGGGAGAACTTACAGGATGTGGAGGCATGGCGTTCAAGACATGGGGAGGAAGCACAGAGGGCCACGTGGCTGGACTCGGCAGCCTCGTCTGTCTGTTCCTACTCTATCTCTCTGCACATCTCTTATTGTTTTCTCCCTATAACTACATCATCTGATTCCCTATGCACTGAGCTAAATGGGGATATGCCAGGATGTTCTGGCTTAAGTACCAACAGAAACTTCCTACTATCTCTTAGATCCAAGCCTAACTTTTCAGAAGAGAAGACCTTTTATATGAGCCTTTCATTATAGTTGGCCCACTTAGAGCCTAGGTTTGCAAATGCAAACATTGCTACAGGGGGCCGTGTCTGTGGGTCACGGGAATATAGATGTGTTCATGCCGCTGTCCCAAATGCTATCTACAGCCTGTGTCAGGGGCCACACTCTTCTTCGCAAATGACTTATTTTCCAGGTACAAAAAAACGTTCTGTCATGGAATAGGTAATCTCTTATCCAAGATTGACCATCGATCTTTTACAGGAAGCATGTATTTCAAAGAATGGGGAATAATCAGATACCTCATTTTTATTTTAATAGGCTTATCTTACTTCCTTTTAATGATGATATAATACCATGGGGGAGTCCATGGTATTATTCCATTTATTTTCTAAGGGAAATGGAGATTGTTATCCTGCTCATAGAGAGAAAGAATGATAAGAGGTGGCCATTTGATAAACAGTGTGCCAGGAAAGCTTCATGGTGTGGACAGAGAGGGCCCAAACCCAACTCTGGTGCTCAGAGTTGCCCTGTGGCCTTACTGTAGCTTCATAAGGCCCTCTCCATCCCCCCCACCCCCGCCGTGGGATTGAGGGTGACTGCTGCTCTCCCATTGCCCCTAAACTGTGCCTTGACTCCAAACCACACAGCTGCACAACAACAGAAGATCCCCCCTTCCCTGCGCTCAGTGTTTGTTTCCTTTATTCATGTATCTTTCACAGTTGTCTTTCCCCACAATCCCGACACCTCATGGACGTTTGACAAATACTTTCATGAGTCAATCCATTAACGGAAGGGTAAAGTGGGTTACCATAAGTCCAGCATACTATATATGAAGGAGGCACCCAAAGTGCCCTGGCATTGACCGCTCATGGAGTTAAAAAACCTGAGGAAAGAAACCTAGAAGGCAATTAGCTAGTGTGTCCCTGAACTTTATAAGAGAAAATTTGGGTTCCGAAGGGTGAACGGTCACTCAGCTGGTCAGGGGAAACACTGAGATTAGGGCCCAAGCACTTGTCCACACATCAGCGTCACCGGTGAATGTCCGATGTGAAAATTTTCTTGAGAGAGAAATAATGTCATCTAAAGTGAATGGATATGCTGCAGAGAAATCCTAGAATGTTGTTGGTCTAAGTTAAAGTTATGTAGTGAGAAGATTTCCCACCTAAATGCTCCTTCCTTCTCCAGACACCATGACTTCTCAGGGTCTCCAGAGCACCTGGTCTTCTGGGCTTCTCCTCTGTCATAGTTGCCAGCCCCCAAATCCCAAGGCCAATTCAAATTCTTGAAACACATCTTCCCTAAATGATATTTTTTCCTTTAACTCTCCTAGTATTTTACATCTGAATCTTCTTTCAATAGTATTTTTGCTATTAGTTTTTAAATAGTGATTTTAGCTTATTAGGTCTGAGAGCATAACAGCACTCTTTTTAAAAAAAAAATCTCTGAATGCACAAGACGTCAAGTCTCTACTTCTTTATCTAGTGTTCTCTTAGCATAGCAGAGAGAACAGGCTTTTATTTTGTGTTATTGATCAGGCCAGGGGAGTGCATGGATGTTGGAGACAGAGGTCCCTGAGTTTGCGTCACAATTCTCCAGTTTTGAGACCCTCAGATAAGGCATTTAACTTTCCTAAGCTTCAGTTGTACATGGGATTCTTGCAGGGACGGAGAGAGCTACTCTGGACAGAAGGACATGAATATTCCTAGAATGGTCAGGAATGGTCAGGAGGCAAAAACAGTTCCCTAAGAGAGAAAAAGAGAGGTTCGCCTACCACTATCCCAAGGTTCTCAGACCTTTAGTTCCAGAAACGTAAAATGAGCTGGTTGGGCTGCAGGAAGAGGCCTGGATGACAAACCCCTAGGGTAACTGCTATTTCTTTATGGCCACAATTTAAAGGTATCTGTATATCTGTTAGCCACACCAAGTAATGGGGCAGCCCTTATGTTTCTACTCTGCTGAGTATTAGTCAGTTCTTTAAACAGTAAATGCTGGATGTTGAGGATTACACATGGCATAATTACTTAGTATCAATCTTCAGATGAGCTCAGCAGGAAAATAAGCGCATAGCCTGGCATGGACTCATGGGCCAATGCTAGTCTGGAGTAATTATCACAAGCTGGTTATCAATCTTTGTCTCAGGTCTTGATGACCCCGGTACATGGATAAGATCCCATTCACTGCCAGTCTTGCCCTCCAGGGCCCTGCTTCCCACAGGTGGTTCCCCATAGAAAATGTCTCCTGGAAGAACAGAATTCCCAGGCTTCTCTTGGAAGGTAGACCATTTTTAGTATGACCTCTCAGAATTTTTTTAAAAAATTAAGGTTGGTTAATAAGCATAGTAATGAGAATGGATAGAATGCCTTAAGATTTGGGACAGAACCAAATTTTCAGATCACTAGGGAAGCCATGAAAGAGACATTAATAGGAACAGATTAAAATAATCAGATTGAGGACTTACACTGCTCAATAAATATAAGTAATATATCTCTGACTGCAGTGAATCACCATGGTGACAATTAAGGAGAGAAAGAAGAAACTAGACAGGATAAACTCAAAATAAGTTGTAAAAAGGTTGGTTAACCTATCTTCTTACCAGAGGCAAAAATCGTAGGAGACATGCAGCAGTGGCATTTGAAGACTAGCAGTAAAGGGGCAGAGAGGCTCCAAACCTGTATACCTGGGATTCTCCCTTCCCCCTCCTTAAACTTCAACATACTTGGATTACCTCCCACATAAAACAACAACAACAACAACAACAACACAGTTCTTAATGAGATGTAACATAAAAGGCCAGTAATAATTTGGAATGACGTGTCATCTAAGATGGCGTGCGTTTTAGCAGGAGGACTGCCTACTTTGAGATTTCAGGCTGTGCAGCACATGAGGAAGGTGTGTGTGTGTGTGTGTGTGTGTGTGTGTGTGTGTGTGTGTGTGTGTGTGTGTGTGTGTGTGCGCGCGCGCGCGCGCGCGCGCGCTAAGAGGAGAGGAAGGGCATTCTCAGCTTCCTTGGGCCCACAGGAAGGACAGGCAGCTCTGAGACGCAGAGGGGGCCATGCAGAGCGCTACCCGAGAGACAGTGAGGAGATGAAATGAGAATTTCACATAATATGAACAGAAAGAAAAAAAAAGACATTAGGGCTCAAAGAAATGTCATATGATCCACCTTTCCTTGCTCTTCTCTTTCTTATTTGGTTTCTTTGACATTTTTTTATGTGACAAAAACTAAGTTTGTTACTGATAGGCTCTTACGGAGAGCCATAGACAAAGAGAGGAGAAATCAGTGAGGAATGGAGTAATGGAGGAAAATATAGACAGAATAAGAATACTGAAAACCAGAAGTGTTTGTAAAAATCTGTTTTTTAAGAAAACAACCTCAAACTCTCCTTTATAGGGACAGTCCACTTATTTCCTGTTACACTGAAATCTTGCTGTATTCTGTTCTGTTAGAGTACACCATCTATTCCAGAACCTGAGAGTAGAAAGAAGCAGGAAAACCCATATAATTCTGGTTCTCACCCAAACTCTGCTCTGCCTTGTCTCCCATTTGGCGGAGGGACCTGAAGCTCGTTACTTGGTGAGGCGGCCTGTTTGCTGTGGCAGTCCAGTTGTGCACTTGACTTCTTTCGTACTAAGCTCAAAGCACCCTCCATTAACTCGTGCTGGTTGGCCCCACCTCTGCACCCGAAGTGGGGGAGCTCAGCCTTTACGGATCACACTCGTGTTGGGACAGCATGTCCTCCCAACCACTTCCCATAACCACTTCCCGTATCACAAGATTGCTCCAGGTTATCACTGCCTCTTCCAAAGTGTAGCAGCCAGAATAAGACCATCTCAAAGCCCCAGCCTCCAGTCCCCAGCCCTCAACATGTCTGCAGGGCAATTTTATCCATATCCAAAACTCAAATAAGCTGACAACTCCCAGATTTGTATATGTAGCCCAGAACGCTCACATTTCAGCACCATATATCCAGCCGGCTCCTAGACATCTACTTGGGTGCCCCCCAGACACCTCCAACTTGATACGCCCTATTTTCTAATACCTTCCTCCACATAGCTTCTAGGTCCTTCCTATTCCATGGCTGCAGGAATGGCTCACCACCCACTTGGTTGCTCCAGGCCGACCCCTCCCGTATCCCATCTCCCATCATGGAAAGTCATCAACTATGTCTCCTTTATAGTTCTCTTCTCCCACCTGCCGCTTGTACAGTCATTCAGGCCTCTGTTGAACATGGATGGAGTGCCTGACTTTGCTTGCCCAAGGCTGCTGAACCTTTGAGGAACAGCCTTCTTTCCGACGGGATTCTGTCTTTCCTTCTTAGGTTCACTTCCTCTCTGCCTGTGTTCTTAAATCTCCATCCCCTTTCCTGCAACTGCTTCCAAAATGCTTTGATAGTGTAAATTTGATCGTGTCACTCACTCCCTACTCAGCATTCCCCAAACTCTTTCTGGATTATCAGTGTTCTCAGCCTAGTTTAGGCTTCTGAGGTGGTAGCTGCCCACTCGTGACTCTTGCCATTTGACATAATGACCCTTGAAGTTATTTGACATTTGTCAGGCACACACCCGGACCCTCAATGGATCCTATTAAGTCGAAGCATAATTGAGAACCTGAGCTTAAACTTCTAAATAGCACAAAAATGATCATGTGATTTTTTTTAAAGATTTTATTTCTTTGACAGAGAAAGAGAGAGATCACAAGTAGTCAGAGAGGCAGGCAGAGAGGGGGGGGGGAAGCAGGCTCCCAGCTGAGCAGAGAGCCCGATGCGGGGCTCGATCCCAGGACCCTGAGATCATGACTTGAGCCGAAGGCAGAGGCTTAACCTACTGGGCCACCCAGGTGATTATTTTTATGTTTACCTCATACACTTAGGAAAGAACAATATTTATTTCTTTTCTGATTGATTGACAAGCTACCATTTAAAATATCTGCACTAAATCAGTGCTTTCCAAGACACCTCTCCCGTGAAACTGGGTTTTTATTATTGAAACATGATAAATAAACTTTCCCTTTTTGCTTTTCAGTAACACTCATTAAAAATAATGCTGAGGAAGTCCTTCATAATTAAGGATTCTGTAGACAGACTTAAAAGGTGGTAAAATAATAAGCAAAGTAATATTCCATTATTTTTGTCATTTTCCAAATATATTTTTCTCATTTCTCTTCTCTTTCTCGCTCTGTGACATACACCCCATTCCTTCCTCAACACTCGCCATATTTCTCTCCTACTTTCTGACAATGACGGCCAATAATGTGTTTTCAGGGTCACTGTTGCAGTCATAGTTCATGGTTATTGTCATCTAGTAACCGATGACATTTAGTTAAGCGTTCAGCGTTGTGAAAATATACTTTTCATCTTATGTAAGTCCACACCAGGCTGGACTTGATTTTTCACTCACCATTTGGCATTCAAAGATCAACTGAGCAGAAATGAGACTTCCTTAAACATGCTTCAAAATCAGAAATCATTAAGTACAGTGTCTAATAAAGTTATAAAGACAGACTAAAAATTCTAGCCCTCTTCTTTCTTTGCTGATTTCACTGAGCAAGTAAGACTCGACCTGGAGAAATAGTAAGATTATTTGTGTATAAGTGGAAAGAGAAAAACTAGCCCTAGGATAGCCAATGTTAAGTGCATTAAGTTTAGTCAGATAAAGTTTTAAATATGTAAATGAATCAGTGCAAAGGTACGTCTCAAACCATTACATTTCCCTGATAAAGGTTTTATAAACAAAACTTACATTATTTTTTGCACTCCTGATTCACTCATAGAGAAGAGGATTATATAACTCTCTGCACAGATTTTAGATTTTCTAGCTGTTTAAAGAGATAACTGGGAAAGAAACAAGTTTTATATTATCTTCAGTAATTGAGGATTATCAAATGAGGGAAGTTCTAATTCCCTTGATGATGGCACAAAGTTCCCTTTAATTGGTTTCATTAGGCATGCTAACAGATACAGCGATTTATTTAGTAGATACAGCACCTACTTTCTTGAACATTCAGGAAGTGATGATTATAGAGATATCCTTGAAAATAGTAGTAAGACTACAATCCAAGCAACATGAATACTGGTTGAATCCTGAAAGACACACTTTCCATGGTCCAAATACAGTAGTCCCCATCACCCCTTATCAGCAGTGTTTCTGTGGATTCAGTTGCCTGTGGCCAGTTGTGGTCCAAAAGCAGATGATCTTCCTTCTGACAATACATAACCTAACACTACATGACCAAGCCTATGTCATTCATGTCACTTGAGCTCATCACGTAGGCATTTTATCATTTCACGTCCTCACAAGAAGAAGGGTGAGTACAGTACAATAAGATATTTTGAAAGAGAGTCCCCATTCACCTAACTTATATTATAGTATCTTGTTATAATTATTCTATTTATTATTGGTTGTTGTTAATCTCTTACCGTGACTAATTTATAAATTAAACTTTACCATAGGTATGTATGTATAGGAAAAAACATGGTATATATAGGGTTTGGTACTATCTACAGTTTCAGATGGCCACTGGGGGTCTTGGAATATATCCCCCGTGGATAAGGGGGACCACTTCATATGCTCTAAATATCAAACAATGATCTCCTAGAATTCTGTTTGCTAATGTCTATTTGAGTATCATTCTCAAAATAATTATTCCTTTTTCTTCAACTTTTCCCTTAACTGATATGCTAATGGAAGTGGCCTGAACATTTTCAGTAAAAATTGAACAAATGAGCAGATATTCCTCCCTCTCCCCTCATGGGAAAACAGGTAATAGCTAATTAAACTTCACATTGAGAGTTTTAACTATTGTATTTCTGGCTGGTTAAAGAAGTGGGATGTGGCTATAAAACTCGTATCTCTCCAATGTATTTACCCAGATTATAACAAGAATTGGTAACTAATTTACATAATCCAGACATGTCTACAGAGTTCAAATCAAAATTGATGAAGTGTTATATACCAATCTATTAACTGCTGTTTGATCACAACCCTCCATATAAGCATAAAAACTGAATAATTATTTATTGTTTTTATATGTCTAGGTGTAGGGTTTTGGTTTAGATTTTTTTTTCAGTGTATTGGGAATCGCTGGGTTTCCTGACTTCAGCTATTAATGACCTTTTGGAATATTCTCAGCCATTACCTTTTCAAATAATGCCTCTCTCAGTGTCTGTATTGTGTCCTTCTGGAAATCCTGTTAGACTTATGTTGGATCTTCTCAGTCTTACTGAGAACAAACAAAAAGATGTTTTACATCTTTTAACCTTTCTTTTATCTTTTCCATCACTTTGTCTCTTAGTGCTATATTATCAGGAATTTTACAAGTCTATCTTGCAGTTTACTAGTTCTCTCTTCATTGTATCTACTTTGTCATTTAACAAATACACTTAGTTTTTACCGTTAGTTTTTTTTTAAGATTTTATTTATTTATTTGACAGAGAGAGAGAGAGAGATCACAAGTAGGCAGAGAGGCAGGCAGAGGAAGAGGGGGAAGCAGGCTCCCCACTGAGCAGAGAGCCCCATGTGGGGCTTGATCCCAGGACCCTGAGTTCATGACCTGAGCCGAAGGAAGAGGCCTCATCCACTGAGCCACCCAGGCACCCTTTACCATTATTTATTATATTTTTCTAGATTCTCTAGAAAATCTACTGTTCAAATATTACAGATTGCTATTGCTAGAATCTGTTCTTTAAACACATATAGTGCATTTATTTCATATTTTGCATCTAATAATTCTAATATTGGCAGTTTGTGTAGATCTCATTCCGTGATTCTTTTCCTTTACTGACTTTTGTCTATGGTCACTTGTTTCCCTGTGTACGTAGTGAATTTTAATTGCGACCTCATGTTTTGGACTTTTATCTGTGGGAATTCTCAGAGGTCTGTTTATAAAATACATTCTTTGTATGAGCATTTTCGTCTTCTGCCACTAAGCAGGCAGAGACACTGACTTTATGGGACGATTAAGGAATATTTTCAGCATTTCTTTTGGGCCTCAGGTTTTTTTTCCCTACTCCACAATAATATGAGCTTAAGCCCCAAGACCACGTGAGTGAAGACATGAGGTTAGACATTCTCAGGGTATTCCTTTTATTCATTTCCACCCAGAGCTGAGGTTGAGTCAAGAGCTTTCTCCAAGATGTTCCCCCACAGGACAGGTATTCTTCCTTGTGTCAGCCACTGAAGATACCTTTGTTGAATGCAAAGGGCTTTAATATGACTATTACTCTTGGCATCAGGAGTCACTTCTCCACCAAATGTATCTATTAAAATTCCCTAGACCACAAGGAGTTGACAAAGACCACTACACGAATCATGGTTCTGACTTTCACTTATTCCTTTGTGTTGAAGCTTTCTTGTTTGGCTTTTTGCGTGTGTTGTGGGGTTGTTTAGTTTTGTTTTGTTTTTCGTTTTTTGGGTTTGTTTTTTTTTTTGCTTCAGGGGAATTCCTTTAATTTACTGTCATATCAACTAGGCACTTCAAAATATATATATAATTTTTAAAAAGCTAGTGTTTTTTGCTTTGCTCTCCTGGGAGGGTGTTCTCTGAACATCTATTATGTTGTTGACAATTCTTCTAGTTATAGCTATTTAAACATCCTTGCAAAGTAACTTTAATAAACAGGGCACAAATAAAATAGATCTGAGTTTCTCCTACTGTATTATCTTTAAATATTCAAGATGCTTCTTCATGAATCTCTAAGAATGTAAATAGAAGTTTCATCATAAAAAATTCACATTGTCTCGTGCCGGAAATTGAAGTAACAAATTAGTCCTCGCCTCCTGAGAAACAAGTTCTTAAGCAAAACCAGAAAACTCCATTCTCAGGGATAAATGAAGGATAGCCAAACAAACACTAACAATCTATATAAAATGGTTATGTGGTGCAAATATTAAATTACAAATAAGAACAGAAGGATGCTGAATGCCTCTTAATAGCTCCCCATTTCGGAGACTTTCCTTCAACTGGAGTAGGAAGGGTTATCAGAACTCCAGTGATATATGATAGGCTTTTGTGGAGAGCTGAACCTCAAATTAAACATGATGGGAAACTTTTTAATTTTGATGTTAATTCAGTTAAACACGATGTTATATTAAATAAATATTATGGGCTAGATTACAATACTTGCCTCCTTTTAAATATAAAAGCTTTAAAAGAAAACTCATACTTGGGAGTATTTGTTTGCAACTACATAAGGGGCATGAATGTATTTGTTTCTGTTGGGAGGGAATGTTTCGAATACCTTGGACGAAAGTTCTCAAGTTGGTGTGTACATGCCTTAAGATTTTGGCCATCCCCCTGCTCCCACTTTGACCCTTGAAGGGTACAGTGTCCCAAGGTTCTCAGACATGTGCCAGATTCTCTTTTCTATACCTTCTATTTTACCACCTCCCTAGGTGATTTCATCCAGTCCCATGGCTTTAAATAGCATCGGTAACTGGCGACCTATTGGTTTGTTATCAGTAGCCTCCACCTTGACTTAATCTCCAGATCCACATTTCTAATTTCCTACCTGAATACTTAATACTTGGACCACATTCCCATCACAAACAGGCCTTTTGACTTTCTCATTTCCCAGAATCTGCTCCTGCCTTGCTTCCAATTACTCTATCACTTGGCATTGTTTAATTTTTGTTCTAGAACCCACATTAATAGGTAAGCCCCATGGAGCCACAGCCTTCATCTACCATGGTTAATTAGAGCCTAGAATTTGCTTCAACTTGCTTAGAGCCTAGAATAACACCTGACACCTAGTAGGGATCCAGTAAGTATTCACTAAAGGAATGAGAAAAATGAACACCCTTTTCTCGTTTGAAATCATGCCTAACAGACCTCTCCCCACTTTCATGTCTTTTCTCATCAGCTTTCTTTTACCCCATCAGCACTGATCTGCTTTGTCATTTCTTAAACACAGCAAGGTCTTTTATGATGTTCCCTCTCCCCCTGCCCAACCTGGTAAACTTTCATTACTTGGGGGCAAATAGCCTCCTCTGCTTCTTCTATGCAGTCATATAATTTTTTACATAAATCATTGAGAAAATTATGTTTAGACACCCAGATAACCAGGATATCCCACTCACTGTAAAGTCCTCCTCAAGGACCATGTTTTACTTAATTTTTTTAACTTTATAGTATTTAGCACAATGTCAGATCTACAGTAGATGGTCAATAAGGTTTTTTTGAGGGGTGGGGGATGGGGTTGGTCAGTAAGGTCACAGTAGCAATTATGTTTTCAGAAAGCAACCTAATCACCAGTATCAATGATTAAAACACTGGCTCAAAAGAATCAATCTAATGTATATTTAATTTATATTCAAATGGAACTTCTTGAGTTTATTAATTTAAAAGTAACAGATACACATAATAGGCAACATACCAGTATATTAAATATATTCATAATGTATATGATAAACTGTCAGATATAAACATAATATTCTGTACTCTGAATAATTATTAGAAGTGAATTTCCTTTAAAGTTTATCTTGTGTAATGTATTTGTTTTTTTTTTTAAAGATTATTTATTTATTTGAGAGAGAGAGAGAGTGAGAGAGAGCATGAGAGAGGAGAAGGTTGGAGGGAGAAGCAAACTCTCCATGGAGCTGGGAGCCCGATGTGGGACTCGATCCCGGAACTGCAGGATCATGACCTGAGCTGAAGGCAGTTGCTTAACTTACTGAGCCACCCAGGCGCCCTTGTGTAATGTATTTGTAAATATGAATGGTCAAGAAATACAAAACATAACAACAAAAATCTGTATCCCTGACATATATTCAACTAATGTTTCTTGTATATGAAAAGATTCTTTACCTATTTGTGGTGTCTTTCAGCTTATTTTGGTAGTGTTATTGTTCATTTTGGAAACATGGAAGCTAAAGGCAACCTGAACCCATTTGAGTTTTTTCCTCTTGCCAAAAGGGGACAAAACCATGGAAGTAGAGTTTCTGACTTAATTTAAGACCCTGGAGATCATTAACTCAAGAAACCATAATAGTTAACCTGACTCAGCAGCATCATAAAGAAGAAAGTTTTTCTTCTGTCTAGATTTTCAAATTCCCAGACACTTATCCTTCCCTTACCTGGCCATGAGTTAAGAAGATTGGTATGATGTGATTATAGAAGAGGTAAGTAGCCTTCGAGACAGCCAGACAGGTAGAGAGGCTCATGGTAGTTTGTTCCTAAATGGCCAAGATTAATCAAACTATTCTTAAAAACATATATAGCATATAATGATATATGGACATGAATTATTTGCTTGGAAGAATTATTATAATATCCCCAAATAAAAAGATAACCACACATTTGTTCATTGACACGAATTTTGATTATTTTTCAAATGCCCCAATTCTGATTGTTTAAATGAATCCAATAGAATAGAAGTATTTTGAAGATAAGGTCGCTCATTAAACTTGAAAACTTAAAATTGGAAGCAGCATACACAGCAAAGTAAAAATCTGAGTATGGGAATGAAAGTTTAAGTAGTTCAGGCAGAAAAACAGTCCATTGAGGTTGGCAAAATTCCCCACTTGTGGCTGTATACAATCTCTTAAATACTTTATAGAAGAAAGTTTTCACTGGCACACCAGTGTAAATTTTGGAAAGTACCGAATAATACAGATTTTAGAAAAATATTTGTACAGAGTTTGTTACTTTAGCTTTTGATTCTAGTTAAAGGAGAAACAGAAAACCATTTTATGATTTTTTAACTTTACTGAGCTAAGAAATATATTTCTTTATCAGGCCCATTAGACATAAGCGACCAAAAGCAAAATTCTGTATCATAAACATAATGAGACACTATTCTCAACTTTCCAATATTAAACAAGCCCTGATTGTAATTTAGTTACAAAGATAAAATCTGATAAAGAATCAGCACAAGTGAGCTGTGACTGCACTAGGCCCTGCCGAGGGATCTTGAACTTGGAGTAAGTAGGCAGGTAACGACAGAGCAGTGGGAGTGCAGGGAGCACAGAACAAGAGACACTATAGCTCACAGGTCAGCAGGAGTCCGTGTCAAGGAAGTGAGCATTTGAAGGGAAACCTGAAGGTGTTCTAACAGTTTCTGCCTGGCTGCGTAAGATATACAGAAGGATAAAAAGCATCAAGTTAGAAGACATTGGCTCAAGACTGCACACCTTTAGTCTTGATCAAAAGAAGTAACCAGACTTCTTCCATATATTTCAAAAGGGAGAGATAAATTAGATGATCTTTAAGTTTTTATCCCACTCTGAAATTCTAAGACTGTGACTTCTTTTTCCTCAGCAGCCCATGCTTCTCTGATGCAGGTGCATTTAATTTTTGAGCAGACTTGTGAGTTATTGACCTCTCTAGGCTAAGTGGACTATGTCAAAGTAACTGAAAATACACAGATTAGTTCAGAGAAAACCCCAGATTAATTTAAAAAGTTGTTTCACACTCCTTTCCTAACACACTGTATTTTAACAGAATTGAGTAAGCAATATGAGAAATATGAGAACACACGTTACTTATATTTCTTACTTCTCCTCTATTATTGGGTAGAAGACAAATACAGATAAGATTAATAAAGGAAAATAAATAGAACTCCAGAAATGAATGTTAATTTTCAATATTCACACAGGCACAGTTCATACCATATCTAGTTGGAGAAAAATTCTCATTAAATACCGGTAAGCAGCACTAAGTATGTTTCATTTTTATTTGTAAAACAATTTCCAGGGTACACCATGTGAGTTTCAGTAATAGGATGGAGAGAGACTTATCAGCCTACACAGATGTGGAATGCATGACTCTGGACTAACTGGTATCAACGGTGAGCCAAAGCTATGAATTTAATAACTGTAAGCATAATTGACCATTGCTCTACGAAAGAAATACTATGCCCTTGACCTCAGCTCTCCTCAAAAATGAGTGGATTGGTCACAAAGGTAGTCAGATAAAGTAATGTGGGTGATCAGTATGAATCCACTGCTGCTTCTGGAAAATACTAGACAAAGCACAGGCCCTACCAGTGGGTATTGATTATTTACTCATATCATCAGTTTGTTACAGGAAAAAGCAGTAATGTGAGTACACCTTTTAGAGGCACTGCCTACCTATAGCCACAATCACCTTCCTTGGTACTTCACTGTGCAAGGGCCGAATGTCACTACGCGCATCAGTGGTATCCAGAATGAAACTGAGCCCCCACGAGAGAGAAAAAACATTCTTTTTGTGCTCGGGTTATTAATATTTTCTGCTTATAGATGAGGACAACTGAGTTCCAGGTCTTCACAGACAATCTCAATCAACCTGTGGGATGGCAAAGAAGATGCACGTGGTATTACGCTCGTGCATAAAGGATAGTTTAGGGCAAGCATCAGGGGTTTATTGTGGAGTTTTCCTGGTGTAGGTACATGATATTTGTGACGGAGTAATTGTTTACCTTCCAAAGCAACTGAAGATAAATAGAGACCCCATTGTGCTTAGCTCAGAGTATCCACACAGTACATGTGCTCTTGAAAGCACTGGATACACATTAAGTCATTAATCCTCACCACTACTTCCCCCCATAAAACATGTATTATTATTCCTTAATGGTTAATGAAACTCAGTCAAGAAGGATAATGGCCTTGCTCAAGGCCACAGAGGGAGCCTGTGTTAGAAAAGAATGAGACTTGAGTGATTTTTGGCCTACGGGCTTGCACTTGGACCACAAGGTCATGTGGGATGGAAGAGCCTTTCTTGAGCTGTCTGCAGACCATTTGTGTTTCTGTATGTGCGTGCATGCATCTGCACACTCAAGTCTGTAGGCGTGAGGACACATATTGGAACTACAAGGTCCTATATTCAATGCATCTTTTCATTTCTCACTATCAGAAAAACATTTATACTATTGTGATAAATTGATTAATGGAAATTTGTTCTCTTCCCTTTTCATTTCTTTTGTCGAAGAAACAGAAATCTGGGGCCATAAGCAAAAAGGCTGAAACCAGAAGAGCACATTCTGAACTACTGAATGTCACCAGATGGGATTTTTTTCTGGGACCAGACTGTCCAGTCACAAGGTTTTAAATATAGTAACTTTTCTGATGGACAAATTGTTTTTCTTTATAGAAAGGTGCTCTAGCATAGCAGTGAAGTGTGCAAGTTCAGGAGTAAAAAATTCCAGAACTAGAACTCTGTTCTACCTTTTCCTGTCTGCATGATGTTGGGCAACTAACTGAAGCTCCCAGTCTCAGTGCCCTCATCTAAAAGGGATAGTAATAGTACTCCATCATCGGATTGCTGTAAGGATTATACAAGATAAGACAATACAATTACAATGTGCGTAGAAGTGTGCTGGGCAGGGACACCTGGGTGGTACAGTCGGTTGAATGTCTAACTCCTGGTTTTGACCCTGGGCGTGAACTCAATGTTGTGAGATCACGCCCCACATGGGCACACAGTGCAGAGTCTGCTTGAGATTCTCTCTCTCTCCTTCTGTCCCTCCCTCCTTCCTTCCCCCTCTCTAAAATAAGTAAGTAAATCTTAAAAAAAAAAAAGAAGTGTGCTGATCACACAGGAAGAGCTTATGAGAGCCCAGATATCATCACCACCATCGTTAAAAATATGTAAGATATGAAAACTATATTTTCAAACTAAGCTACTGGTCAATGTTCATGCACACTTCTTAAACAAATGTATTTTTCTTTATTTAGAACAACAGTTAAAGAGGCCAAATAAATAAATAAATAAAACCAGGACAAAACAATTTTGTGAAAATATACCTAAAACAGGAACACTCAGGAAGAAATGCCACATTCTCAAATGTCGACTTACACCCTAGTCCTGAATAAAATTGTTGGCACATATCAACTCATACTTCAACATTCATCTTTCATTTGGTGGGTTTTCATCATGAAGAGAGTGCTTCATGGGTGAAAATTAGATATGAATGCTTCTGTCTTATAGTTTATTGATTACCAGTGTCTTTGGTTCTCAGAGCTCATCTAGACCATTGGCACAGAATGGAAAGCATTACAGGAATGTGGCTGCATCATTAGACATAAATGTAGAGTACTGTCAAATATAACCATCACAGGTAAATAAAGCACATGGATCTACTGCTTATAGACAGAAATAACACCATGTATTTGTGTTTCAAAATAATCAGAGTAAGAAAATCTTCTTGGAAATTAAAAGTATGCTGATCAAAATTAGAAGAGTTGGAAGATAAGGTCAAGAAAATCTAGATAATATAAACAGACGGAGCTAAAAAAAAATAAGGAACATATAAGGCTCAGAAAATTGATGCAGTAGATTCAAAAGCCAACTCATAGGGGCACCATAATAAGAAAATCTAGGCAAGTACAGAAGAAGAGATTATCAAAGAATTCACAAAACTGAGGGCCATTACTCTTTAAATTGAAAGCACCTATCAAAATATTACATCAAAATAAGTGGGGGAGACCCACATTTTAAGATAGATCAGTGAAATTTCAGAACATCAAGGATAAAGCAAATATCCTCAAAGCTTCAAGAAAGACAGAAAAAGTCACCTACAAAGCAATGTGTGAATGTGTGAACAACATGGGACTTCTCGTCAACACTTCTAGATCCCAAAAGGTAACGGAGAAAGGCCATTAATGTTATGAGGGAAAAATTATTTTCTGCCTAAAAATCTATCCTATTCCAACTATCACTGAAATGCAAAAAAAGAGAATCAAGATATTTGCTGGACAGGTAAATACTCAGAAAGTTTACTCCCCATTTTCCTTTTCTTAGGAAGTTTCCTGGGGATGTGCTTCCACTAAATGAAGAAGACTAAGAGAGACCTGTCCAAGTGTTGGAGAAATCAGTCAGGAAAGAGGAGGGCAGGAGGACTGAGGGATACAGAGAGAAGAGCCAGGAAGAAAAGGGAGTTCTGTGAATATGATCATATCTACATCATCCTTGGAACAACTGGAAGCTCTGAGGAGGGAAAGGCTGTAAGAGAAATGATTAGAGCACACTCCTTTGGCTTAGCAATAACAATATGGGGCCTCATTAGCTATATACTTTATTGACTTGCAACTTACAGAACTACCTGTAGATAAACCATGGAAGACTTAATTATGCTAACCAGAAAAATAACTACTATTAACCTTTTTAATATGGAAACAAAGGTACAGATGACAAAATTTAAGAGGGGAAATTGGAAAAAGCAGTGATGAGAAATGTCACTGCATTAACTTATGAAATAAACTCAATGAAGACAAACTTTAAAAAAAGGTTTAAAATTACCAGAATATACTTATACAACTAAACAAATGACATGGGGGTGGGGTGGGAAATGAGAGTCAGATACTTGAGAAACTGTACAGACTAAATTAAACCCTGTGGACCAAATGAAATATGCACTCTAAAGAACTGACACTGAGATCTTAATGATGAGCAAAAACCCACACAAACTCAACACAAGCCTAAGACGGCATGATTTTTGTTTGGATTTCTTGATTGTAATGACCGCTACCTTAAGTAAAAGCCTAATAGAATACAGGGCTGCCCTATAGAGTCTTCGTCCTATTCTCCAACAATGAAAGGTTTCTATCAGTACCATGTGATATTATGTGTGTGGTTATGAAAAGAAGAATTCTGATTAAAAAATAAATATTTAAAATGGTATTAAAATACATATTCGTATGAATGTTGTCTTTAAGAATGATCCAGTCCTGATGCCAATTTCAGGAGTTTTGTGGTAGAACTCTCCTTTTGGACAGCCTGATCCCCTTAGGGAGACACAAAGGAAACACCACCTTACTATTATATAATCTACTCCAAGTTCACTTTTTTTTTTACAAAAATATGCATTATCTCTACTGGCCTTTCAACTCAATAATCATTCTTGGTTTCAGATGACTTTTAACTAACCCCCAAAACAAATCTGTTTTCAAAGAAATACTGCTTTCATCTACTAAGTCTATTCAAAGACATCCTCACTGGTTGTCGAAAGAAGGTATTTTGAAAACTCTTTGGACTAGCATCTAGTTTTGGGTGATTTGCTTAAAAAGTCCCTTCATGGGCATACCTTACTCAGACACAGATATATACACCATTAAATGTCTGGATACTTTTCAACTTGAGGTGGCTGAAATTCCTTTTTTTAGAAGAATTTGTTCAGACTTTACACATACTACAATATGAAAGAGAACTTTCCTTTTAAGTCATCAAAATCACTCTATTAAGCAACTATCATCAATATTTCTAAAGTCCTTCAGTGCTCATTTTATGTATCTCTTATAAAGCATTTTGGTCACTAAAATAGTTACTGTCCAAGCATTCCACTGATCAATGGATAAAATAGTGGATAAGCCAAGTTAAGAAAAAAGTTAAAAAATTTCAGACATAAATATGCATCTTTGACCTAGTCCATGGCACAAAAATGTACCACTGCACATTCATTTGTAATAGTTTTTAGTAGAGAAGAGTTAGGAATAAAAATTTTAAAGTGAACTTATTTTTTTCTGTAAAGTAAAACCTGCCAGTTTTAAGAATGAGGATATTAAAACAATTTTTTATTTTACTATAAAATCACAGTGTCAAAATTATATTTCTGATGGAGAATTCAAAATGTAATCTAAAAAAATAACTAATATACATGTTGCTTGGTGATTTAATATGTAGTTCTTGGTATAATGGAGAAAATTATTTTTATATTTTAAGCTGTGCTTTCATGGCCCTCTGTGATTACGGACCCTAAAATAATGATAGTTTGGTCATCATATTTCTCAATTCCAGGTCAAACAATCAACAATATTCTTGCTAAGCGATATGCACCTCAGAACACTCACTTAATGCCAATGCCAGCAGAGATTTTTCTCATACTTGGCAGGGAATCATGTTGTTAGATTATCATTTCAGACACAAATTCATTTTTAAAAGAGGCTGCAAAAAATTAAGCATGCAAAAAGTCTTAGGCCAGTTAATGATGTGGTTTTAGGACATGTCCCTTCATATAACTAAGCAATAAAAAAAGAAACTTCACAGGAGTATAACTGGACAATGACAGACTATGAAACACGACCAAGAATAAAATCCGTCATCTTCAAAAAAAGAAAAGTGAAAACTCTCCGTTTTCCTTTTATCGTTCCTTAATTAATGAAGGAAAGTTCTACTACCTCCATCTTCCTCATTACTGGTTATTTTAGCAATATTTTCCAGGATTTTAGAAAATCTCATACAATCGGGTAAGTTTTTGAAACAGCAAAGAATCTTGTTCATTTAAGTTACCTGGCAGTATTATTAAGAAAGACATTTCTAACCATAAGCTGACAAAAGCAGCGGATTTAAAACATTACCTTTGTGTGGTGAAGCCTTCCGCTGAGCAGGAGCGGCTGCTCTTTGCACCTGCTGCTGCTTGACCAAATTTCCTTCACTTTCAGTTCTCAAAATCTTCTCACCTACACTGATTTTTTTCTGTTTGCTGTTCAAATCGTCCCTTCGAGGTGATGGCAGCCTCGAAGCTGCAGTAGCAAAGAAAGGTCTAGCCAAGCGAGAGGGTTTGGACATTTTAAACAGCAGAAAAAAAAAAAAAAACACAACAATAAAAAGAACCAACCCCAGAATGTTACCTGCTGGGGCAGCAGATTCTAAAACTTCCTTTGAGCTTCTCTCTTCAACTGCCACAGTTACAGCAGAAAGTGCAGCCGTATAGAAAGTGCTGGGCTGCCACCGGATTTCTTTTAAACAAAAGGCACCATGCAGCCACACAGCCCATTTACTAGACCTATGGAATGTAAATGTGTGTTCCGAAGACCCCAGTGACAGTTTTGCAATGGGAAATGCTCCAAGTCAGAGTGAACGGCAGATGCTAGAATATGCAACGTAAAAGACATACACACGGAACTTCCTAGTGTGCACAGACCAGACACCGGACGGACAGCCTAGAAGTGGAAAATGAATGTAAATATTACCCCACCCACTCAGGTACAATATACAAAAATGAACCAGATGTGTGGTTTATACTTCTATGAAGTACATACCACATTCAGTTTCCAGGCATTAGTTCAAGCAAATATTTCCTTGCCTTAGCACATTCTTATGTTATACTCCAAAAGTTGACCGTGGAGCAGATGCCCACCTACATAATTACTTCTCCGGCTGTTTATAGAACATGCATAGCACCATGGAAAAGAAGGAAACAGAAGAATATAATTTCCATACCTGTCTGGGCTACTAGGGGTACCTTGGATGGATAAGAAGAGTTGTGTGTCCTTGTGACATTGGACGTGTGTGTATGTGTGTGAGTTGTATGTATGTGCATGTGGTGAGGTGGGAGGGGTCTGAGGAAGACACAGAAATTATTTTGCTTTTTTTTTACACGATTTTAAAATTTATTTTAGATAGAGAGCGCAGAAGGAGGGGCAGAGGAAGAGGGAGACAGAGCATCTCCAGCAGACTCCCCACTGAGCTCAGAGCCTGATGTGGGGTTCAATTTCATGACCCTTGAGATCATGACCTGAGCTGAAACCAAGAGTCTGACACTTAACCTATTGCACCACCTAGGCAGCCCATAAATTATTCTACTTTTTAAAGAGCTTAGACTTTATTTTAATGAACAAATGAATACTTGTAATGACCATGTTTCTAAAAGACCAATAGTGAGGTAAAAATAAAGCATTCAGGAGGTCATATTTTCTAGGATAAAAACATTCCTTCCACCAACTGAACACACAGCCAATACCAGGAGCACACAACCCCTTCCCCACTAAGGGTAACCATTTTCCTCTTGGTTTCCCCTGTCAGTGGTTTTTATGACTTGGGGTTAAACTATTTCCAACCTCAATTATTCTGTGTTCCCTTAGGGAGAGTCTACACAAACTCTCTCTGAACTATAAAAAGGTTCTGTGAATATGTGATCATATGACACCACTCCAAGTGTAAATACCATGCCATTCCCCATTTATAGTTGATAAATGCACAGCTACTTAGCACTTTATCGGAGGCAGAATTATGTGCTGGAAAGAGTATACGTTTTGGAATCAATTGGATGTGAAGTTACTTCTAAATCCTAAACTGGGCTCAGCCTTGGGCAAGTTCCTTTCTCATCAATAAAACTGAGACAGTGATTCAACTGAAGTGACAAATCCGGACCTTGTCTGGCATGTGACAGCGCTCAATAAACGTGAATTTCCTTACCCCGCCCCTCCAAAGATTCACAGTCGGCCACACTCTGCCTTAGAAACTAGAGTGATCGGTATCTTCCCAGTGCCAGCACCTTGGCGTTGCAGATGGAGGGTGGGTTTTCCTAGGTTCTATCTTCTTTCCAACCTGCAGGATATCTTCGGGGTGACTGAGAAGATGCCCATGACAATTCACATACAATTAAGGATGTAAAGGCAACAAGTACCGGAAAGACAATAAAGATGCCACTCCAGATGAAAACTATAGGCTGCTACAGGGCCCCAGCCCTCCTCGAGACAGTGATGATCGTTACTAGCAATGGTTAACACTCACCATGTATTTATCACATACCCAAACTGTTCTAAGCCACCCTTGCAGCCTCCCTAAGAGGCAGGTACTATTATTATCCCATTTTACAGATGAATAAACTGAAGTACTCACAGGCCTAGAAACTCACCCAGGAGCTCACATATAATTCATACTGAAGCTTGGATTTGAACTCAGTTAATTTGACCCCAGGCTCTGTCCTCCTCCAGTCATCGAAAAGTCTGGCTGCAATCCGTACGACGCACTGAGTGTGGACATTCAGTGACTGTTCAGTCACAGCAGTACATGGGAAAAGTGCCTCTGCCCTCTCAGATGTCATGGGCCGGCCATCCAAATGCGCCACAACCCTGTGGCTACACGAGCTGGGGATAAGACATCTGCTGGAGTTTAGCGTCATGGGGATCAAGCAGCTCTGATCTAGAAGCACAGCATCCCGTTTTGGGGGGCAGATGGTGAGAGTAGCAGTCTGAAGGGTGTGAGCAAGCAGTTTCACGTGGAGCCTACAAGCCCATGGCGGTCAAGGTCAGTGGAAGAGCATGACAGTGGCAGCAATGCTCTCCTGGGGACAACAGAGGACTCAGCCGCACCTTTGCCCAGGCCTCTTGACCTTTCCCATCCCTGTCTCCTGATCTGACTTTCTGGCCAGGTGTCAAGCAAAACAACTTGGCAAGATCTGTCTGACTTCTAAGTTCACCTAAATTCATACCTAGGAATGGATACCCTAATTTGTTGTGTAACCACAAAGAAGTCACTTCACCTCTCAAGACCAAATCACTAAGGTGTCATAGTATCTCCTCTGTTTATTCCAACAATCAAGTGAGATGGTAAATATGAAAGCATATGAACAATTGTAAAATAACACATGAATTAAAGGTAGTAACCTGTATTGTTGTAAATGACCAATTTTTCCTCTTTGTCTTGACTAAATATTACTTTGGTATCCTAGCAAAATCCTTCCATAGCTGTGATTAGCAAACTTTTTCTATAAGAGGCCAGCCAGTAAATATTTTCAGTTTTGTGGGCCATATGGTCCATGTTGCAACTATTCAATTTTGCTCTCAGAGTGTGAAAGCAGAGATGACTGGGCAAGGCTATGTTCCAATAAAACTTTATTTACAAAAACAGCTGGCCAGAGAAAGTTAAGCACAGTTTGTTGATCCCTGCTCTCTGGCCGCTAATTAATCATTTGTGAAAGTGACAATACCATTCTGACTCCAATCTTCTTGACTAAAACCTGCTGTATGGACCCCTTGCCTCCCTCTATGTCTCAAGGGGTGTACTTTGTGTTCTGTCTCCAAAAACAGATGTGAACAATTTCTCAAATTACCTCCCTCTTACTATTTGGACCTTACATCATGTTCAAGGACTTGAGGAGAGTCTCAGATGGACTTCATGAACACCCAATATTGATTCTCACTTAATGACAAAATGCAACAGGACAGGAGTAGCACCCAACTCTTGGGCTAGCTGGAATATAGCACGTTTTGCCATTTTGTACCAATAGTTAATGTACATAGGTTGCCACAAGGAGGGAGGCATGGTTAGAGCACCAGGGTAACCAAATCTGTAGCCTGAATTTGACTTGTAAAATTTTTCTTGCTTCATAGATTTAAGACAAAGGCTTGTAAGTTGAGACTCCTCAATTTCCTGGTTAAATGCAACAAAGATTTCTTGATTTAACAACTCTAATTTCTAAGAATCCTTTAAAAGGCATTTCTTATGAGTCCAATAAAAGTTGCTTTACACCATGATGTCACCCATCTGTACTTCTATATTGTAAAAAAGTCTCAAAATTATAAGACTGTCAATGCCAAGAAGAACTTCTCTGGTTTTTATTGCAAAACACTCCCATACATAGAAGAGTGAATGACTTATGTGAAACAACAGTAGATTTGGAAGCAGCTTGGAAAAGTTGTACAAAAATGTGTTAGACAGCCAGGTTGTGTGATGGAGGCTGGAATTCGGTAATCACAGAAGGTTTTCCATGTTCTATTTTAAGAGTTGTATCAGCTCTAAGTGCAAGTTAAAATTTTATATTTAAGAGTAGAATCCTGAAGTAAAGAGAAGCCATTTCTTATTAGTCTGGCATTCAGTGATATTATTGAAGGTACAGCCTAAGGTATGACCACCTGAAAATGTCAGACAATCTAAAAGTCATTCTTATGAATAACTTAGTACTAATAGTGTACTCAGATGTACCTGCAAGGCTTTAAATACTTATAGTTCTAATGAATATTACCCTTCACTCACTCCAAACTGCAAACAAGGCAATGCTGATAGAAAACGACACCCCTTTCCTTTGAAAAGAATTCTAATTAGAACTATGTAGTTCTGAGGAGGAAAACAACAGAGTAAACTGAAGACTTCAAGGAGTGATGCAGCAACACAATGATTATTTGACAAGTGGATGAGCTTATGAAGTCTCTTGCTATAACTTAAAAAGGGGATGGGTCTTCGTTTGTATAATTTCAAATTCTCTTTCTCAGGTTCTTAATTATTATGAAACATCCAACACATTGAATATTCAAGGTTAATTAAAGCCAAATCTTAAAAAAAAATGTAAGAAGAGGTTATTTCAGAACTTGTAGGCACTTGTGCAAATATGGAATGACATTTAGCTCAACAGATGTGTGATGTTTTTTTGAGATACCTTTCTGGTCCCCATAGGCTTTGATTTAGTGGCAGTAGGGGGGGCAGAACTAATCATGATATGAAAGAGCAAAATGAATAAAATTAACAATGTGCTAAACCTTCTGGGGAAATTCTACATGTTCAATTAACTTTTAAAAAATTTCTTAATAACTTTTAATCAAAATATGAAGATAAAAGAACATCTTACTGTTCTGTGCACTTAACTTTTTAAAAAAGATTTTATTTCAGAGAGAGAGAGAGTACAAGTGGGAGGAGGAGCAGTGGGAGAGAGAGAGTCTTAGGCAGACTGCATTGAGCACAGAGCCAGATATGAGGCTTGATCTCACGACCCTGGGATCAGGACCTGAGCTGAAATCAAGAGTTGGAGGCTTAATGTACTGAGCCACTCAGGTGCCCGATGTCCAATTAACTTTTGATGAAGGTGAGTTAAGAGAAAGCATATCCATTAAACATGAAAGTTATGTGGTCCACCAACAAAGACAATATACGTTGTTGGTTTTAAATGTGTTTAAAGATTATACTTCCTCTTTCTCTTTATTAAAACCTTGGTAAATTTTACAGAAAAGCAATAAAGAAACTAGGCATCAAAAAAGATAGTAAAATTAAGAAATGGCTCTTTTCTTTGAATATTAGATCACATAGCTTTAAAAATTAAAAGATGCAACATCACAGATCATTAGGAAAATGTAAAATCAAAACAACGAGATACCACTTCACAAACGTTAGGATAATTATGACCCCAAAAATCAGAAAATAGTAAGTATTGGCAAAGATGTGGAGAAACTGAAATCCTTGTGCAATATTGGTGGGACTATACAATTATGCAGCCAACTGTGGAAAATGGTATTGATGGCTTCTCAAAGAATTAAACACAGATTTACCATACGATCCAGTAATTCCATTTCTGAGGATACACCCAAAAGAAATGAAAGGAGGAACTTGGGCAGATATCTGTACACCCATTATTACTCACAGTAGCCAAAAGGTGGAAGCAACCCAAGTATCTATCGATGGTTGAGTGGATAAACAAAGTATGATACATGCATATAATAATAATGGAATATTATTCAACCTTCAAAAAGGACAGGAATACCGGCATATACTATAACAACATTAGTGAACCTTGAGGACACTAGGCTAAGGAAAATAAGCCAGTCATAAAAGGACTAATATTACATGATCCCATTTACATGAGGTACCTAGAGTAGAAAAAAACTTAGAGAAAGAACGAACACTGGAGTTGGAGGATGGGTGGACTGGAGGGTGAGCATTTTGTGAGTAGAGAGTTTCAATAGAGGAAGTGAGAAAGTTCTGGAGATGGCTGGTGCTGATGGTTCTGCAAAAATGCAAATGCACTTTAATACCACAGAACTATACATTTAAAAATGGCCAAAATGGGGACGCTTATGTGGCTCAGTTGGTTAAGTGTCTGACTCTTGATTTTGGCTCAGGTCATGATCTCAGAGTCGTGGGATCAAGCCCCACGTCAGGCTCCATCCTCAGTGAAGAGTCTGCTGGAGATTCTCTCTCTCCCTCTCTCTCACTCCCTCCCTTTCTACCTCCCCCTCCCCCTGCTCATGAATGCTCTCTCTCGAGTAAATAAATAAATAAATCTTTTAAAATACATAAAAAGTAAAACTAAAAATGGCCCAAATGGTAAACTTAATATTATGTATATTTTCTTGCAAGAAAAAATAATTCAAATTCCTATTTGCACACAATTGATACTCTACTTCCCCCTCGTGAACCTAGGGCTAGACAATGGTCTACTTTGTCCATCTCTCCAACTTTCTGTAGCTTGGGCAATACAAATTCTTTTTTCACAAGCTGGGTTTAAGGAGATGTCCAGAGTCATCCTGCTACCAGAAGACAGACATGGTTTTCTCGCTGTGGCCTAACCATGGCTGCCTGGTAGACCCAACGTTACCCCCTTGCACTATCACACCAGCCACACTGCAAAGCAGATGATACAAACTCTTGAAAGGGAACTTAATTTCATTCTCTCTCCCCAACAGTCTTGAAAAAGACAAACACAAACACTCTAATAGCAATGAACAGGAAAGGTAAAGATGAATTTGTCTCAAAAAGACTCTGAAGCCCCCTTTCCAGAACTCATCTCCTGGCTCTTTGGTTCTCTGGCACTGGCCTTTATTTAGCTTTTCCCGAAGAGCATCTCTTCTTCTTGGAGGGCATAGCAAACTCTCCTCAAAATGCGAGAGAGAGTACCCCCACAGCTTCAGAATCCTTTCTAGCAAATACTTTGGCCCCTATTTCCCAAAATTTTCAGTGAATTATTCTATAGAAACTCCTGCAATAGAGTGTTTCCATTTTTTCTAAATAAATGAAGACCCGCTGAGCACCCTGCACTTGTTTTTGTGGAACAAAAGAAGGTCGCACCAGACCCTGAATACTCTTTAGAGTGAATGAAAGGAAGAATTTACTCCATGCTGTGTGAGAGTATTCTATAACCCTCATATCTCTGCAGATGCCTGCTCGCAAACAAGGCAATATAGATATTTATGTAGAAAAACAGAGCAGCATCTATCTTAAAGAGAAGTTTGGTGTTTCTCCTCTTTTAACACTTCTAATTTACAAAACCAGATGAGGCTCTAAAGATCTCTTTTGGAAGTGTCTTCCATCTTCATTTGAAGGAAGGATTGCTCATATGATTCTTTTCCTCCCTAAAACAACTCACAGAAAAAAAAATGTATTCACTTATGGGCAGTTAAGAAAGCTGTGAAATACAAGTTTATTTTCCATTATATTTTATGTCACTTCATAGCCCTGGACTCCTTTCACTTCCTGCTTCTTCCTTGACATCTCTTTTTATGTCCTCAGGAGACCCCTAATTTTAACCCACTGAAAGCCTGCTTTCTGGAAAGGCTCTTCATGGGAAATTTATAACTTAGAGTACTTTCTTAGGTTAAGGCAATTTCAAAATAACAAGTATAACACTTAATGATGGAAGCACCAAACTACTGCTATGCCAAAAATGGTATCTAGATTTTTTGGTATTCCTCAGATAATTGAAGACAAATTATAAGCACAGCAAGTATAAAGAGGATATATACTAAAGTGCATAGATCAAAATAGTACAAGAACACACACGTACCCATTGACAGGATCTGGAAATAAAACACTACCTTTGAAAAATATGTCCCTGGAACCCTGAAGTGACAGCTTCCCTGGACTTAGTTTCGATGATTCTTTTGTTTTCCTTCATAGTTCACAAATGCATCCAGATGTCTAAACAATATATTGTTTAGTTTTGTTTTTACTCTATGTAGAAGACTTCAAATGGAATTTGCCCTTCTGTGACTTACTTTGAGGCTCAGAATTACCTTTCTTGAGATTTATATATGTATGTATCAGATATACTGTAATTTATTCACTTTCACTTTGGATACTGGTCCATGACATGAACATATTACAATGAGTGAACGTATCACATTCTGCAGTTAGTGAATATTTGTCTGTTTGTTTTAGTGTGAGGAAAGGATCTGTTTTCCCTTCTTCCATATGAATAATCAATCAATCAATTATACTACACCACAATCCACCTTTTCCCATGGAGCTGAAGCAACAGCTTTGTCATCTATTAGTTTCTATTTTTGTGTGAGTCTTTAATGGGTTCTTGAACATTTTTTAAAAATCTATTTGTCCATCTCCGTGTTGGGCTGTCTTACTAATCAGAGCTAAATCATAATAAAAATAACTAATACATGCTGACACGCCACTGTTTTTTTTTTTGTTGTTGTTGTTGTTGTTGTTAAAGATTTTATTTATTTATTTGACAGAGAGAGAGATCACAAGCAGGCAGACAGGCAGGCAGAGAGAGAGGAGGAAGCAGGCTCCCTGCAGAGCAGAGAGCGCGATGCGGGCCTCGATCCCAGGACCCTGGGATCATGACCTGAGCCAAAGGCAGAGACTTTAACCCACTGAGCCACCCAGGCGCCCACGCCAGACACTGTTAACCAATTTACTCATCATCATTACCATGTGAAGTGGGCACTGTCATCATATGGATGAGAAAACTGAGGCTCAGAGAAATAAATTATAGGTATCTAGGTAGGTTAAGAAACCCCATCTATGCACAGAGATTGTTCAAATCTGACTCACTATAAATCATGATATCTCACTGAGCAATGAGTCTTTTTTTCTTTTAAACTTAAGTGTAGTTGACGCACACTGTTATATTAGTTTCAAGTGTACACGACAGTGATTCAACAACTCTATGTTATGCTATGCTCACCAAAAGCATAGCTACCATCTGTCACCATGCAATGCTATAATAATACTATTGACTATGTTCCCTATGCTTTACTTTCTATTCTCCTCACTTACTCATTTCCTAAGTGGAAACCTGTATCTCCTACTCGCTTTCGCCCATTTTGACCATCTCCCCACTGCCTTCCCCTCTGGCAACTACTGGTTTGTTCTCTTTATGTATAGGTCTGATTTTGCCTTTTGTTTGTTGGTTTATTCGTTTGTTTTTTAGATTCCACATATAAATGAAACTTTTTTTCTCCACCTGACTTATTTCATTTAGGACAATGGGTCTTCTTAAGGTGTGCCTTGAGTATTCTTAGACCTTTGCTCTAATATGCAAATTTTATAAACATCTCAGTAAGTTCCACACAAAGCAAAAACCATGACATTTTTTCATCAGTCATAACAAAGAATTTCAGGACCAGAGGGCTTCATAGGTAAATTCTACCAAATTTTTGAGAAAGATTTAATACCAATTCAACTCACACTCTTCCAAAAAGCAGAAGAGGAGGGAACACTCCCAAATTTATTTGACAAGGCCATATTATCCTAATACTAAAATCAGACAAAGACACTACAAGGAAAGAAAACTGTAGGTCAATATCCTTCATAAACCCAGAAGCAAAAATTAGCAAACCAAATTCAGTAATACATTAAAGGTATCATACGCCAGGATAAAGTGGGACATATTCATGTGATGCAAAGACAGTTCAACATTTACAAATCAATCATGTGACACATGTGATCACATTAACACAATAAAGGATAAAAATCATGTGATCATCTCAAGAGATACAGAAAAGGCATGTGAAAAATTCAACATCCTTTCATGATAAAAATTCTCAGTGAACTGGGTATAGACAGAATATACCTCAAAATAATAAAGGCCATATACGACAAAGCCACAGCTACTATCCTACTCAACAGTGAAAAGCTAAGTTTCTTCTCAGATCCGAAATAAAACAAGAATGTCTACTCTCTGCACTTTCATTCAACATGTACTAAAGTCCTAAACAGAGCAATTAGAAAAGAAAAAGAAATAAAAGGTATCCAAATTGGAAAGAAAGAAGTACAATTGTCTCTATGTTAGACAACATGATATTATATATATGAAAAATTCTAAAGACTGTACCAAAAATGGTTAAAACTAATCAATGAGTTCAGTAAAGTTGCATTATACAAAATCAATTGCATTTCTATGTACTGACAAATAAACTACCAGAAAGAGAAATTAAGAAAATAATCCCATTTACAATGGCATCTTAATACAAAGCAAACTTAAGAAAGAACAAACCTAGAGGTGTCATGCTCCCAGATTTCAAACTGTATTACAAAGTTAGGATAATGAAAACAATATGGTATTGGTATAAAAACAGACACATGGATTAATGGAACAGAGCATAAATCCCAGACATACATAGTCAATTAATTTATGACAAAGGAGCTAAGAACATACAATGGGGAAAGGACCATCTCTTCAATAAATGGTGCTGGGGAAACTGGATAGCTACAGGCAAAAGAATGAAACTGGACCACTGTTACGACCTGTACAAAAATCAACTGAAAGTGGATTAAAGATATGAACGTAAGACCTTTAACCATAAACCTCCTAGGAAAAAATAGGGTATAAGCTCCTTGACATGGGTTTTGGATTTGACCCCAAAAGCAAAGGCAACAAAGCAAAAATAAGCAAGTGGGACTACATCAAGCTACAAAGCTTCTGCACAACAAAGGAAATGCTATGGTGGTAATCTTTCTGCAATATATGTTTATCAAATGAACATGTTGTATACACAACTTACGCCATGCTATGTGTCAATTTCATCTCAGTAAAGCTGGAAATTTTTTTCCCTTTGTATTGCATATTCAATCTACAGATAAATCTAGGCCATTGAGTCTCCATATTTATTAACACTATTTTTCTCCACTTATTTCGGTATTAAATAATGTATTTTATCATGTTTTATTATAGTCTACAAACTGCACATCTTTTGTTAAATATATTCCTAGGTACCTTATCTTGTTTCTGCTACTAAAGTGTCATTTCAAAGTTACATTTTTTTTTTGTTGCTTTGTGTGGAAACAGAACTGACTTTAAACAGTTCTTGGCTTGCTTCTGGCAATCATTAAGTAAAAGGTATCAGATTTACCTTTCCTTTCCAAACAAGGAAACAGACAAAATATATGAATTGGTGGTTTTTAGACATGTACAACAGACAGCACAAGACAGTGATTTTTTTTTTAAGAGAATAAAAACAAATGTGGTGAGCACAACAAATGACCTGAGTACTGTTTGGGGGAGTTTCTGGTTCGCAGTGAAAACAATGGGCATTCACATAGAGACCAGGTGTCTCTGAGTTTAAGAAACACAGTTCAAAGTTCAGGGAGGCAAAGGCATAATTTTCAGGGAAAAAAAAATCACAGGAGGGTGCTACACAGAGTTCTGGAAACACAGACTATTTTCTCTGATCACAAGAGAATTAAATTAGAAATCAACAGCAAAAAGACAACTGAAAAATCCCCAAACAATTAGAGATTAAATAAACATCTAAATAATCTATGAGTTACAGAAGAAATAACAAGGAAAATTATACAAATTTTTGAACTGAATAAAAATGAAAACATGACATAAAAATATGAGTGATGTTGCTAAAGCAAGCTTAAAGGAAATGTTATAGTACTATAGAATTTATATAGGCTTCTATTACAGGTATTTTGCCAGAAAATAAGAATGATCAAAACCTTCACCTTCAAAAAAGTTAAATAAAACATAAGAACAAAGAGAAAAGCAACAGATAACAAAAATCAATGAAACAGATAAGAAAAGCAATAGAGAAAAATCAATGCAAGCAAAAGTTAGTTCTATGAAAAGATCAATGAAATTTATAATAGTCTAGTCAGCCTAATCAAGAAAAAATGAGAATTACATAGATTATCAATATCAGAAATGAGAGGGCATCACCATAAAAAGGAACTGTTATGAGTAACTTTATATCAACAAATTCAACTCCCTAGATGAAATGTACAAATTGCTTTAAAGATACAAACTACCAGAACACATTCAAAGAGATATAGGCAGTATTTTCATATACATATAAAAAAACTGAACTGGTAATTAAAAACTTTACCATGATGAAAACTCCAGCTGGAGATGGCTTTATTGGTGAATTATACCAAATATTTAAGGAAAATAGAGCACAAATTCTACCCACAGTCTTTCCAGAAGATGGAAGCAGAGCGAACACTGCATAACTCATTCTATGAGGCCATAATCACTATGGTACCAAAACCAGACGGCTCTATAAGAAAACTATGTATCAAAATTTATCATGAACATATATGTAGAAGTCTCTAAGAAAATTTTAGCAGTTTAAATCTAGCAATATATAAAATGATAATACATTATGGCTAAGAAAGATACATCCCAGAAATGCAAAGGCACTCTAACATTTGAAAATCAATCAATGTAATTCATGTTTTTAACAGACTAACAAAGAAAAACCATGTAATCATCTCCATAAAAGCAGAAAAAAGCATCTGGCTAAGTCAACATTTACTCATAATAATGTATTTTAATAAACTAAGAATCAAAGAGAACTTCAGTCTGGTCAAAGACATTGATAAAAAATATTACGCTAACAATTCATGCTGAAAGACTATTGTTATTTAGCTTCACAAACACTGACAATTAGTTTGCCCGAGTGGTTGTAAAATTTTATCCTTTACTTAGCAAAGTATGAGAATGCCAATTTCTTCACCTGCTTAGCTATATTTGGTATTGAAAGTTAACTTTGCAGCTTGATCTCACATGTAGCAATTTTACTAAACTGCCTTATTATCTCTATTAATTTACGGATTCATTTGGATTTTCTAGGTAGATAACAAGCAAATAATGGCATTTTTGTTTCTCCCTCTGGAAACCCTTCCACCTGTCCTACTGTGATAGCTAAGCTCACCAGTAGTGCAATGCTGAAAACAAATGGGAACAGTGAGCATTTGGTCTTGTTCTTCAACACAAAGATAGTTCTTTTAATATTTCAATAGTCATTAGAGTATTTGCTGTAGGTTTTTTATAGATATTCTTTTTTCAACATAAACGTATTTCCTCCTTTAATTCCCAGTTGTTAACAATTTTGACCATGAATGATCACTGACATTTACCATGTGCTTTTTTTAAATTTATTTTTCTTTTTGAGTCTTTTGGGATACGGTTTTCCCCCTTTAAGCTGTTAATATAATGATTTACATTGCAATACATGAGCAATACATAGCTCATTTGTATTGTATTGATTGAAATTACTGATATACTTTATTTTATTGATAAATTATACTTTATTTCTATTTTCATATTTTGTCCTTTTTATTTGTTTTATTCCTTTTTTCTTTGCTTAAGGTTTGTCTTCTCCATTCTTATAACTTTTCCTTCCATAAGTTTAGGAATATGCATTCTATTCTTTATGTTTACTTTATACATTTGCTATTAATGTTTATCCCTAAATATTCTAAAAATAATCAATGTTTTCCCCTCCCCTTTATTTAGAACAAGTACAAAGCCCCAGAAAATACAATTTCAATCATCCCTTCCTTACTCATATGCTAATGAAGTCCAAGATTTAATTATCCCTTCACCTTTAAAAAAAACTTAGTTAAACATCACTGTCATTGTAATGTTCAACAGTTTACAGTTGTTTTTTTAGATGATGGCCATGTTAATTTAAGACTTAGTATTATGCATCATTTATTATATTCATAGACCACCTATATTAAATGTACCATAGAGAATATCATTTTTATATAATTTTTAGTGTTATACAAAAATGCAATTGACTTTCAAACTTCCTGAAGCAAATCTTAGTTATATCACGCACTGTCATTCTGAGATATGCAAAATGCATCCCTTTAGTGAGGTCCTGTTGGTAGAATGTTTTGAATTTTTTATTATTTTGAAACAAAGTCTTTCTTTTACTCTCCTCCTTTTTGTTTTTGTTTTTTAAAAATTGCTTATTTTTAATTCTCGTGCAATATAAATTACATAAAATTTACCACTGCAGCTATTTTTTTAAATTGAAATGTAATGGACATACAATATTATATTAGTTTCAGGTGTATGACATAATACTTTAATATCTGTAGATATCAGAAAATGAATACTATAGTAAATCTAGTTAGTATCTGTCACCATACATAATTACAGATTTTTTCCCCTGATGATAAAACTTTTAAGATTTACTCTTAGCAACTTTTTTTTTTAAGATTTTATTTATTTATTTGACAGAGAGAGAGAGTACAAGTAGACAGAGAGGCAGGCAGAGAGGAGGAAGCAGGCTCCTTGCTGAGCAGAGAGCCCGATGTGGGGCTTGATCCCAGGACCTGAGGCTCATGACCTGAGCCTAAAGTAGAGGCTTTAACCCGCTGAGCCACCCAGGCACCCCTCTCTTAGCAACTTATACAGTACAGTATTATTAGCTATAGTCACTCCATGTATATTACATCCCCATGACTTATTTTTTAATTAGAAGTTCATGCCATGTGACAACTTTCACCAATTTTGCCCATCTCCGCCCTCCCCCACCACCTCTGACACCCACCAATCTTTTCTCTGTATCCATGAACTTGTTTTTGTGTTCAAGTTTTTAAAACTCCACATAAAGGTGAAATCATATGGTATTCGTCTTTTCCTGTCTGACTTATTTCACTTTGCATAATCTGTGTTGTTGCAAATGGCATGATTTCATTTTTTACGACTGAATAATAAATATTCCACTGTAGATACATATACCACATTTTTATCCCTTTATCCAATGATGGACAGTGAGACTGTTTCGATATCTTGGCTGTTGTAAATAATGCTGCAATGAATATTGGGTTAGATTTGTTTTTGAGTTAATCTCTTCATTCTATTGCATAAATACCCAGGATTGAAACTGTTGGATCATATGGTAGTTATATTTTTAAGTTTTGGAGGAATCTCCATATTATTTTCCACAGTGAGGACACCAATTTACATTCCTACCAACCATATATAGGTGTTTTCTTCCCCTCCATTCTTTTTTTTTTTTT